>JAKSYS010000555.1:0-42185 GCA_022925895.1 Fragilaria crotonensis | reverse complement strand
TCCAGTTCCTTCTCGAAGCGAGTGACAGCTCGAGTGAGCATATCCAACGCGATTTCTTCGGAAAAGCTGTGAGATAGATCGAACATCAAGCACTTCTACCTCACAAACAAACTCACCTGTGTGATCTCTCTTCGCTTCGTCTTGTAGCAGCGGAGCAAGTCCTTCGCTATCCATCGACCCAATAAAGCGACCGCGAAGATTTGCCTTCGGCAACGGTGCTGTCGAGCGCATCAGCGTCTACTACAGCTTTACGAACTTCAACACCAACTCGGAGACTGGCTTCGGCAGCCGCCATAGTTTCGCCATGCGCTGCACTGCATCAATACCTCATCCCTCACCAATCCTGACAAGGAGGTCAATTTGCGAGGAGGGAAACGCTCCACCAACTGCGACATCACTAGACGCTGATGCGATGCGTAGGCCCAGTAGCTCCAAGCAGGATCATTCACATCGTCGTGCTTAAGGAAGACTTGGCAATGCCGTCGCCACTGCGAGGATGCGGCGAGAATTCCTTGGTCTGAGTCGGAAAAGGAGGACGACTGCAGCCCAGCCTGTAGAAGCTTGAAGTTGAGCCAGTCGGCAATTTTTCTACACTGGTTGGCCATGTCAAAGGGAGCGTTGATTTCTGTAAAAACCTTGCGAATATCCAGCGGAACTGTGGTAGCGATCTTTGGCTGAGTTCCTTGTAGTCGGTCGCTCTCGTCATCCAAGTCATCATCGTCATCGTAGGAATCATCCGCCAAAGCAACTTCCACTCCCGAACTGACGCCGCCTTCGTCGTTCGCTCCGTATTGATTGATTCCCAGAGCTAGTTCGATTCCACCACTTTCGTCCGATTGGGGATTGACGATTGCTGGAACAGACGAAGCTGCGACCGGGTTCCACGGAGTCGACTTTCCCAACAAATGAAGATAGTATGTCTGGAGGAGTCGATAGGCCTTGTAAAAGTACTTCAAGGCCTTGGTATGGACGAGAAGGAACTCGTAAAATACACCGATCTTAAAGCAGTAGCGCACAGCCAAAGGCACGAGCATCGGTTGGCTATCATGAGCCAGAAGATTCAGTTTGAGCTTGACGCGACGATTTAGAGATTGATAGTAAGACCAACTGGCGTCCCGGATTTTCTGTGAAGTTTTTGCATTGGACCAATGACGGAAGTGCTATTCTGGGAATTCAGGGACGCAGTTTCAAGTCATGAGAAATCTGCAGCATTGTGACATCTGCCGTTGTCAAATCACACTCTTTTTCATCCTCGAAATCCATTCATCCACCTTGGCAGGCGTCGTTGGTTGGTCTGGTGTATCTGCAAGACAAACAAGGCGGATTGAACACGCTCGCTTCGCAGCCAGCGATTCTCGAAGGTGTTCCAACGTTTCCACCAAGTGCGCGTCTTGCTCATCTTGAGCCATCTTGTCAAGAATTTGAAACGTAGTCACTATCAGCAATACTGAAGGAAGTGCTGCAGCATGCTTTTCAAGCCATCCCGCATTTAAAATGCCGTCTATGGGATGAGTGTCAACCACTCTCTTGAGGCGTAGGGCGTTGGCATCCGTGGGATTCATGGCCAAGGCGGAACGCGCTTGACTGAGCTTGAGGTGCGATTCATCTGGCCTGTCGAATCTTTGCTAGGTGGAAACCCATGCCGGTTGGAGATGGAGAGAATGCGAGCACGATCAAAGAAACCATCAAGTTTCAGGCTCCTGGCGAACGCCGTCGACTGAGACCGAGGCGCCGTGCTTTTTATTCCTCGGGCGTTATTAATTCCGGGCACTACGAGAGAAGGAGATCCGAGACCACGAAAACGGCGACCGGCATTAGAGTCTATGGATTCGTCCTCGTCGTCTGAAGAGTCTTCCTCTCCACCGCCAAACATATCATCTCCGCGCAATAGAGACGCGAATGTATCAGTTCCAGAGCGACGGGACGGTACCTTCGGCGCTAAGCTACCGTCGCTATCATCACTAAGATACGACGCCATTGCATCAAGAAAACGATCAAAGAGACTACGCGTGGACGATGTCCGTGGAATAAGGGGAGGCTCACCTGCTGCACCTTCACCAGACGGTGAACTCGTTGTTGGAAGGATCGCATCAACAGCAAATACAAGAGGAAATACTCCAGTCAAGAGATCACCGGGATAGGAATCCATTTTTCAGTGAATTTGAGTGCCTCTATTGGAGATGCAAGAGGGCGACGGGATCAGAATTACAAAGTTGTCATCATTGTCGTCATGCCACTGGGCTAGCTGCAACTCAACGTTTCGTCTGAGCGAGAACCTATGTTTGATCGTCGCCAAACGTCTGATTGACAAACACGCATTATGATAGGAGTGCTGCGTGGTGGTACTCGTACTTGTACCAGGTAACAGTAGCGTACACGATTCTTGTGAGTAAAAGCGGTCCTAAAAGGAAGAAAACGTGCGATATCAGGAGCACATTGAACTAGAAAAAGTTATTGAAATGGACGATTTCATTCGAGGCACCAATACTGTTATGATGAACCATTAGGATGTCATCAACATAAAGCACACAATAGGCAGAAAACATATACCCATCTTCACCCAAAATCTCGAGTTTCATCAACACGTCTGCATCAGCAATGCAGGATGACCAACCCGAGTGTTGCATGCAGTCCGCCAAGTGGTTCCTAAAGGAGGCACCTGTGGACTTCAAACCATACACAGTGCAGACAATTAGTGCCATCTTGTTGCCGGCATATCGCCCAAATTTGGTCCAAGCCTGCACCAAAGCTTCTCTCGAACAGGAGCGTGAAGTATGTGTTCTCAATATTGGCAGTCTTCTTGACCTCTAAATCATTCAGAACGGTGAGTAGTAAGGCAATTCGGACAGACTTCCTTGAAACAACACTAGCGTTTGTCACGTATGTTGGTGGTGACTCAGTCATGTGTCCACCTGCAATCAGCCTTGCCTTTCACTGGAAATCTTCCATCTTGGCTGATATCAAATACAAGGCGGCACCTGCTGATTCCTTGGAAGGTTGTTGGTGGTGGAAGAGTTCAATCTTGGAGTACCTCAAACGCAACCTTTATGTTTGCCATTTCCTTTCGGATTGCATCATGCCATAATGTCTTACCATTTTCACTATCGATCCTAGTAAGAAGGCAGGCCTCCTCTAACATGTTTGGCATTTCAATGCAATACTTATGTGAGCACTTATAGCAATGCGCATTTACAGCAGCGATAAGAATCCAATTACGTCGATGCAACGTATACGGTACCGACCACGGAAAAGCTGGTTCACCGTCTATCCCATGGGCATGGCATACTCGGCCACCTCAACGGGATTTGACTCTTTAATGTCGGCGAGCCGTTCCAAGAAGGACGTCGTACCGCCATCTTTCCATTCCACGCAAGAAAGCTTCCAGCCCTTCCTCGTGGTCTTGCCGCGCATGTGCTGACAATTGGATCCATGCTGAACATACATCACATCAGCATTTTCTAGTGCTGGGTCATCCTTTCCATGTCTGACAATGTCTTCCAGCAAGATGAATTGGTGAATCCCCTCAGTGTCACACATGAAGCATGCATTACTCTGGGTGATCATGTTCTTAACTTGACCTCATATGTTTGCTCGTGAATCAAGTATTGCGTTCACGTTAACTTTCCCACCAGTTAGTTTTCCATCTGCCAATTGTTTGCAACCGCGGACTCTACTGTGAGCATCTTGTCCTAATGGGAAATGGGACTTGTGTCCCCACGTACTGGTCGTACGTATCCACGTCGACTTCGTCATCGGCGTCTAGGGCTAAAGGCTCTTCACCATCGCCGTCATCCGCATTCTATACAATTGTCATGATGAAAAGCAGCAAAAGCAACATACACCAATCCAAGCCAATCTGAAAATGTGAAACTTGGGATGGTTGGTTTCGTCGACGACTCAAATGGTCAAACCAATTTGCTTGATCAACATGAATCAGAAATCACATGACAGAGGATAATTGCAGAGTTGAAAAACAACGCGCAGCTATGGGCAGAACGATTTGGACTTACAGGAGGGGCATTGGAATTATCAAAGTGCTCATATCAGCCATGTCATGACGTGGCTATGCATGACAGGAGCACCAATGCTCGTCACCGACTCATCAGGATTAATTGTCAAAGATCCCGTATCAGGGAAGATCCTCAGGACTAGATTACCTACTAAATCCATACACAGCGCATAAGACCTTGGGGCATTATAATGATCCAGCTGGGACACAACAAGTGCAATATTGACAGTTGAAGTCAAAGAGCAACATGTCAGTCAATTTTTTGCATCTATGTTGTCTAACACCAGCCAGAAGAGGCATGGATGCTGTATTACTATGCATGCTATCTACCAAGTTTTGGCTATTGGCCATCCTCTGGCAAACTTGTATCGCACGGAGGCTCAACTGGCTGGCAAAGAATATCCAGCGGAAAGCGATGTCCATTATCATTGCAAAATGCGGCTACAATTGCAACACCAAACCAACAATCATTTATGGTGCGTTAGAATATGGAGGAGCCAACTTCAGGAGATTATACGATCAACAAGGCATTGGGCAAATTCAACTCTTTATGAGACACTGGCGGATGACAACAACAGATGGAAAATTACTCAGATACGTTGTTGGGTGGGCCCAATATAGAATCGGCACCTCAAAGCCGCTCTTGGAATATGTTCAGGAGTATCTCCCACATCTCGAGTCTTAATGGCTGCGTTCACTGCAAGAATACTTGGCATTTATTGATACTAGCTTGCACCTGGATCAGACAGGAGTGGCACTCTTATAATGACATTAAGATGAAATCATAATGCATTGGATGCTATTGTCAAGGAAATTCAACCAAAATGAAATCAAGAGACTCAATTACTGTCAGCCATTTGTGGGAGAACTCACTTTCTCCGATCTATTGATGACACACGGCAATCAGTTAGATCAGACCAAACATATGGGTCAAGAATTATTGTTTCGTAGCTAGTTAATTGTACAAGATGGATGAATGTGTATCAAGACAAGGCACCATCAATAGCAATGAGGAAAGTATGGAAAAGAGCGAACAAATTATGGAGTTAAACCGACGGCAATCTGATCCAGCCTTTGGGATCGTGGTTAGTATACAATGATGAAAGTTGAATATCCCAATTTGCTTATGTGCATTGATCCAGACTATACTATGTCAGAAGGTCGGACGGTGAATATATAAAACGCAGAACGTTCAACAAAGCAAAACAAATACATGCTGAACGAAATATTTATATCATCAAAGCGAGCAACAAGATACCGCGAAAAGCAATCCCAGTGGAAATCCGAGCGCCAGAAGGTGATCAACAATGGAGGATAATTTGTCATTCACAAAGAATCACCCCACTAAAACAACCAACTGCAGCTACTTTCGAAGACTTTCTCCGACAACTTGATGCATGGGAGGTTGATATATTGCGACATTCAGAACTCTTTGTCGATCCTTGTGCGGCATGTCTGGAACTACATCAAGGGTTCGAAGCCGGAAGCGATGGTTCTGAGAAGCTTGGAACCGCCAACGGCTCATTTGGATGGTTTATTAGAATGTCACAAGGAGAACGCACATCAAGAATGGGAATGGGACCTTCGAGATGCCAAGTAACGGACACTTATTGCGCTGAGTGCAGCAGCATGTTGTTCATTTTAAGGTTCTTGATACGAATATCTGAATAGACTAATTTGGTTAAGAGGAGTGGCATGGTACCATTGGGACGGATAGCCAAAGTATGCTAGACACTATCTTCGGACAGGAGAACAAAGGACCGGCAGCATCAGTCCCAGCAACACTCCCAAATAGGCAGGTACCACTTGACCCCTTAATACCGGAGTGGGATCAACTCGTTGAAATACGTACTAGTGGTGCCCACATGCAACTGCCTTTGTGAAACTAGTATATGTCAAAGGTCACTGAGACATGCAAAAGGCATACAACAGACTCAGTCAAAGAGTGCAGCTCAACATTGATGCCGACAAACTTGCTGAAGATATCAACCGGAATTCAGAAGTGCCCACCCATTCGCATTGACGTCGCCAAGTAATGAGTGTATCCGGAAGGCACGAAGACTTCAAAGTACGTGCAAGATATTCGTCATCGGGCTACAACAATACCATTGCAAGAATGTACTGGGGAGAAGTACGGGAATACCGAGGCGATTATGTAGTATAGTAGAATCAATTGGCAAGCCCACGGTCAAGCAATGAATGCCATGAACAAAAAATGCATACATATTACCATGATAGCACCCACACAAGTGCCTCCCTACATTGGAAAGACTAAACAAATTCGACAGCGGTAGGCAAACATGTCCAGGATGCTCGGCAGGTATCGAGACATGAGACCATATATTGAAAGGTCAGCAACTAGTTGCCTGAAATGGAGCAACAGTTTCTACTTATAATTGAGTTCCATCATGCCAAATGGTAGGACACCAAACCCTCACTATTTTGGAATCTGCGGAACCAGACAATGAGCAATTGAATGGTAGTATCCACAGAACAGAATGTGTTTCACATTTCACCAATTCCATTTCATAACGATGTTTAAGTAGCAATCAGTCAACAGAATTTGATCGGATGGCAACAACTTGCTTATCAATGGCCGATTTAGTGTTGAATGGAGTAGATTGCAAGATGATTGTTATGCAAGGTTGCGTTCCCATCAAGGTACTCAAGATTGGTGGAGTGGTCAATGTTTTCAAGTTAAACTGATATGCGCGATCTGGAAGGAATGGATGAAACTATGGAAGTTTGAGGAATGAAGAATTACACGGCCGAGACGCGGCAACCAGAATAATATCGGAGCGGAGGGAGATACAGTCTGCATTACGCTAGGTCTGCCTATGCAAAGCGAAACCACCTAGAGCCCAGAGTCCAAGGGTTACTATTACAAGAGGAACACAAACATACTATGCGTCGGCCACTTTGGGTCACTTGGAATTGGTTAATAGTGAATGGGCCAATATTAAGGAAAAGCGCGAGAAGAGCAAAAGAAAAAGCTATATCGGGAGTTTGATCTAGTATACGGTCATATTTTGCACCCGTACGGTAAGAAGAAACAAGTTGGGAAAGCAAGGTTACTGGACATGGTGCCCTTCGGATCGTATCTGGTCGTGTGAGTTGACCTTTTACATCATGAAAGAAGAGGCAGCACGTGAAATTAGATCTGAGGTTTTTTTGTACACGACTTGCCCATTTTCCTTCAATATCTTGCGAGTCATTGCAGGGCCAATATCAATGGCAGGGTCAAAGTCGCGGCCTACTACCATGATGTCATCTGGGTAAGTGACAGACATGTCACGGAACAATGCCCACTTGTACCAATTCAACAACAAAAAGGTGATGTATCGGCAGTTTCACCACTGACGACGGTCTCTGGCACTTGCCCATCAAGTCACTCGATAGATGTTGTGTGCCATATGAGATCTGACGTACGCCTCGCATTCAATGCAATCATCCTAGAGGCGCTTAGGTGCAGCCTAGCTAACCATTTTCCAACCGATGCCTTTCTTTAGTTCACGGATTGCGGCTTCTGCGGCATTCGCCCACGGTGTGTGCGGTTCCGTTTGTCGTACTCAAACACCAACTTCTCAATACTTCTTCCAAAACAAACCCAGCATGGTCTGTTCCCGTGCGCCGTCCATGATGATGGTGTTCAAGGTGCCTTCCCTATGGACAAGTTGAGATAGTCCTTTGTGCGCGAGGGACTTCTTTGGCATAAGGAACGCTCGGCACCAGCCGTCCGGAGTCGCCAAGATTTGGGCATACTTGTTATTGTGGGGCGAGGCTGTGTTAGATCTCAACGATGTGTCGGTGAAGCAGTTTATGGGTAGTTGCTTATATCGGTGCTGCCTATCGTTTGTCCCGACGCGCCACGACAAGGATGAATGTCGGACAAATCGAACTCCACGCTGAGTCGTCGTATTGATCATTCGTTTGGCAGTTTGGAGGTTGATGCCAAGGTTAAGTGCCAGTCATGTACGAGCCTCAAATTGTTTACCGGGAGAAGAAGGCATGTTCCCTGCCAACGTGGTGCTTACCATGCCAGAGACGGAAAAGATATCAAGAGTCGGCATAGTTTGTCAAAATGACAGGGGCAGGCCATCATGATTAACGGTTGAAGACATGTTGGAGACACTGCAAAGGCGGTGCGATGGAGGCGGAGCGCCTGTACGGTCCCCTGTGCGACATGTATTTCATTTTGTCTCCTCTTGCTGGGCAAATGAGACATCGTACGGATCATATGTCAGCTTGTCGCTCGTTAGGGAAAAGTGCGGTAGTGATTCGTAGTCCGCAACAGTAGGTTTGCGCGTTGGAAAAGAAGATAATACGCCATTCAGTGAAATGGTATAACATAAGTTTGATCGGTGCTGTCAAGGGGAATTACAATCGAGTGTGTCAGTTTGGTAATATGGTCACTTAAGAAGAAATGAGGGCAGTTGGTGTCTACAATACCGTCATTCAACCGAAGTTGGAATGTCAGAAGCAGGTTGTAGCTTATCATGCTGGGAAGGTAGATTGCCTGATTGCTGACAAGCTACTAAGTGACAGTCTCACCAGCCACTGAGTCATTGTATGCTAAAGCACCGGCAACTATTTGCATGTCTTTATTGATGGGACCATCGGGGTTGTGGCACTTTACGTTGACCACTGGTCGGTCGTTATCGTGTACAATCAGAGCATTGTTGCTTCCTTCGGCACACTGGTGGGCGTACGAGTCCAAATCGGTTCTACTTTCGTTAAGGACCAAAGAGACCGAGGTGTCCATTGAACATAGTGATTGCCAGACCGCATTGCTAGTCCCCATAAGGTCATTTAGGTTGACCTTCTTCTGGCGAGTGAGGGCGGCATTTCTGCGTTTTGTAACAACTTTTGCCTTCTCTGCAGGTGCTGATTCCTCCTCAAAAGCAGAGTTGGTGGAGACAACCGTTTGATTGTCATTGACTCCTGTGTCACTCGTTTGCTTTGCCAATTGAGAGTCGTGGCAATTCATTGCCTTCCAGAGATTCTTAATGACCTCAGCTGCCCTTAACTTTATTTCCACCACCCTGGTGGACCTTACCATCCTTGGCGGCAGGTTTGAGACCGCGTTTGAGTTGCTTGGCAGCAAACTCATTCTTGTTCCTCGGTGTAGTAGCTAGCAATCTTCGATTGCATCTCGCTTTCCACCTGCCTTGAGTTCCGAAATTTATACGGCGTTGGCGGGCCAATCTTGGTTGTCTGGCGTGCGGATGACGTAGGCGAGTGAGATTTTACGTTCCCCCAGTACTCACCAAAGGTATTTGTCAATTGCCTCAATTGTCCTTGGCCCATCCTGGCGTTGACAGATGGGAGATCCTCTGGCTTCTTGTATGTAGCCTCGAACTCATGGAGTTCACGAACTTCTCCGATTGCATGTAAGGTTACATCTGGGGCGTTGGCCATCTTGCTATTCCGAGCTTGGTGTTGTAGATAAAAGGCAAGTACAAGTTTGAGATGGCTTTCAGCCTGATTCATGGCCTCCCAATGGGGCTGGGATTGACCCCCTCCTCAGGGCGGCAGATCACCTTGATGAGGCTGCAATTTCATCATCACCATGCAGTTTGATTTCCTCAAAGGTGTCCAGGCCCTGTTCTTCCAATGAGGAGGGCTTGGGCGGCAGCCTCGACAAAACCAATGCGGGTCATGACTGCTCGCATTGCTGCATTGTTCATGTTGACCGGAGTGGTCTTAACAAAAAGAGTAATGATGAGAAACCACCAGCCAACGGTTGTTGATCCAAAACCTTTCGGATGGCTGGTGGTCCGTTGATCCGTTCAACCGTGGTTGAATTAGGCATGATATCGGTTGTGCCAGGACATATTAATCACCGGATTATAGAAATGTATGTCCTGCTGGTGTTCAGAAGTGACTCACAGTAGTCCGTATAGAATTCATCCAGCATGATGGTATGGACATGGGTCAAGGCGCCCCTTGGGTCTAGTCGAGGTTGTCTCGTTTCGTTTGACAGGCAGATGTATCGGGATGCGGAGACCACCGGATACTCTTCCAGGCTACATGATCCATATATTATGTTCGAGTTCAATGGAAGACGAGGGCAGTTCAAGGCTTACCAACAAGGCATCCGGAACGTAGAACACACCACATGATTTGAGAATATGCAGAGTCTCCCACGGACATTCTACAAATCATTGAATGATGGGTAGCATGGCGTTGTCATTGCCCATCCCAGAGCGGTTGGGTCTGATGAGCTGAGTAAAATTGGTCGTACAAAATAGGAAAATGTGCAATAAAAGGACATCATAAAAGATACAAATCCAAAGAGTGAGACTGTGTACCTTTTTAGAGCTTAGGGGTTAGAGTGCTAGTACACTGTCATACTGCTTCTAGCTGATTTATAGGGATACATTAAATCAATGCGCAAATTTTGTACTTGTACTCCAGTCCTTCTTTATGTAGGCCACAGTTGTATCATTACTACTATATGCAGTACCACCGTAGACTATTACTTCATGGTAGCGTGCACTACGTACTGTGCCCGTACCCATTTTTTTTGCAACCGGTTGTGCAACCCCGTAGGCCTAGTATTAATCGTACAAAACGTAGCCAGATGTACCAAGTCCACGCTACTGGATCAATTCCTAGAGTATGCATCACACCGAGCGCACATTTACCGTACTGAAGGAGAATATCGAAAAATTAGACCTCTTGCTTCCTGAATAACACCTGCTGTCTTGGTACTTGGTACTCGGTACTCCGTGTACGTAGTACATCGCTACACATCTCATGCTCTACACGTCTGCTGTAGTTGTGTACCATACATCACGTGATATGAAAACTACAGACCTACCGGCATGTTGACTTTATTGTCGTGGTACAGTAGTATGTACCAGGATAACTATACTGAACGCAAATGCAATAAAACAGTACCAGGTACTCGAGTACCTGGTAATACAGTATTATTTATACTCTGCTTTTTCTTTGTTTGTTTCTCTGTAGGATTGTGAGCTTATTTGTTGTTTGTCAACACTCCATTATAAGTCATAAATCAATCAAAGATAAGAACCAGTAAGTCTTTCAAAAATGATAATCTAAGTAAATTACACTGCAAACATAATCATAACAGCCTGACCCCAGATTACTTTCCTTGGTGTAGATCTTACACAATGTAGTCTTCATTTCTCATAAGACATGTATGCCTTTTTGGATCTCTCAGTAGAGTTGTGCATGCCAGGAAGTTTATCCTGGTCTTCCATTCTTGGTTTTTCAAAGCAACACCAGCAGCATATATTCTAGAGCTACGGTCATGGCTTATCTACTATCTTTAAATTCCCACCACAGTAAGACTGGCTGCATCAACAGAAGTACTTGAGGTCTTGGCAAGTACCAAGCTCCAAGGCACAAACGCACAAAAAGAATTGGCTCATTGTACCATGGCATCAATAACAGATGCATTACAAGCAGCATCACACCCCTTCAAGTCTTTGTGTTTGAGTCTTCCTCCCACTTGCACCACTCTCAAGAACCAGTGTTCACACATCTGATACCAGAATCAATCACACCCACCAGCCACAAGTACATAACATTTCTGGTGAGGGTTTCCTACATGGTCATATGGCCCACCCTCCACTAATCTCTTGATTAGCTTCTGTGTGAGAGAAGCTGATCCATAGTACTGTCCACAAGATAGTAGAGACCCTTGAAACAACCCTTCTTGTGAGCTGGCTCTAGTGATGCTGGTTCATGGTTCCACTACATAGAAAAGAGGGTGTTGTGTACCTTGTTGTTCTCTCTGTTAAGAAGCAGGGGGACAGACAAAAGTCTGTATAAATACAGCATTGAAGCTTGAAAATCATGATTTCCACAAGACTAACGTATGTGACAGCCAGGTTCAGTCATTGTTGACAATTTTATGCAAAAGGTCATACAGGAGGGTTGAACTGGAAATTGGAAGTAGTTAGCTAGTACTCCTGAGGTGGTGTTGTGACAGTCAGAGCTGAATGTAGGATAAGAAAATTATTTGGAGTACAGTACTCTATTACTCCAAGAACTCCAGCAGTACAAGCATTGACAGAGTATCTGGACAAATCAAACTACCACAGTACCTGGACAGATTGAGAAATTGGTGATTTGATTGTATTCATTCAGGAAGATTTATGTAGTGACTACCCAGCATATTGTAGTACACCCTAAAACACATGGTGTTACTGTACTAGTAGCTTGTTTTTGGTGAGGAGTGACCGTTCACAAGTTAGAACACATTAAATTCGGGATTTTTCCTGCTCTCGAGAATTTTATCTTCGTAGTTTAAATGCTGACTACTGTAACAACAAGTACATGAAATCACAGTGTTAAAGTAGTCAGACTGATGTTCCAGCAAGCTAGTGAAGGTGTGAGGATCCACTACATACGTTTTGCCAAGTCTAACATCACCAGCAAAAAACAACTCAACAGGCATGGTCACAGTCACAATCACTTTTGAAAAATAAATTTTGTTGACAACTCATTTTTTATCCTATGGCACATTCCAAAGAACTACCAGCACTGGCTACTAATTTAATTGAACCAGTGTCAGTTGCAAAAAGCATGAGTTTCACCACAAACTCCAAGATATTCCTGTTGTTCAGATCACCAGCAATTTGAATGTGTTCCTTTCTGAGGACTCAAGAACCACTTCCACAACAGCAGACTCATAACAACACATACATTTGACATGAATGTGTAACATGCAAAAAAGTCATACCCACTTGATTTTGTAAATTGGACTCAATTTGAGTGACTCACCTGTCCTGATGCCATGTTAAGGAAAAACTCAAAGAATGAAGACTTGACAAATCATATCATCTTCATGATTTTCCATCACAATAGCTGCATAGCATACCCATCATCTATCTATTTGTTCAACCTTAAAGAAAACTGTCAACAAGTGTGCCTTTAAGGCAAAAGAATTCTAATCCAGACACCATGTTTATATGCTTGTTCTTCCTTTGCTGGTTGACGCTGTACAGGAGTAGTGAGGAACGGACCGGAGCACTGGAGTAGTGGAGTAGTGGAGTACGGTAGTACTTGGCTAGAGTACCCGGTATCTGAGAACTCGTGAAAATCAGGGTTACCCCAATGCACCCTTACTTTGGTACTGTACCTGGTACTGCTGTGATTGACTAATTCGAGTTGCAAAAACACGGATTGGGTTGCAAACCTACGCCGTTCTCTAGAAATTTTGCAACCCTACGTGCAACTGGGTTGCAAAAGATCCTGATGTTCCGCACTGCGTTTTGTCACAGTACCTGCAAGTTCTACAGGTCCCTGTCGTATACACATACCGGAGGGAGTTGAAAATACTACGGTTGCAAAACACCGGAAATGTGCCCGTACCCATTTTTTTTGCAACCGGTTGTGCAACCCCGTAGGCCTAGTATTAATCGTACAAAACGTAGCCAGATGTACCAAGTCCACGCTACTGGATCAATTCCTAGAGTATGCATCACACCGAGCGCACATTTACCGTACTGAAGGAGAATATCGAAAAATTAGACCTCTTGCTTCCTGAATAACACCTGCTGTCTTGGTACTTGGTACTCGGTACTCCGTGTACGTAGTACATCGCTACACATCTCTTGCTCTACACGTTTGCTGTAGTTGTGTACCATACATCACGTTATATGAAAACTACAGACCTACCGGCATGTTGACTTTATTGTCGTGGTACAGTAGTATGTACCAGGATAACTATACTGAACGCAAATGCAATAAAACAGTACCAGGTACTCAAGTACCTGGTAATACAGTATTATTTATACTCTGCTTTTTCTTTGTTTGTTTCTCTGTAGGATTGTGAGCTTATTTGTTGTTTGTCAACACTCCATTATAAGTCATAAATCAATCAAAGATAAGAACCAGTAAGTCTTTCAAAAATGATAATCTAAGTAAATTACACTGCAAACATAATCATAACAGCCTGACCCCAGATTACTTTCCTTGGTGTAGATCTTACACAATGTAGTCTTCATTTCTCAAAGACATGTATGCCTTTTGGATCTCTCAGTAGAGTTGTGCATGCCAGGAAGTTTATCCTGGTCTTCCATTCTTGGTTTTTCAAAGCAACACCAGCAGCATATATTCTAGAGCTACGGTCATGGCTTATCTACTATCTTTAAATTCCCACCACAGTAAGACTGGCTGCATCAACAGAAGTACTTGAGGTCTTGGCAAGTACCAAGCTCCAAGGCACAAACGCACAAAAAGAATTGGCTCATTGTACCATGGCATCAATAACAGATGCATTACAAGCAGCATCACACCCCTTCAAGTCTTTGTGTTTGAGTCTTCCTCCCACTTGCACCACTCTCAAGAACCAGTGTTCACACATCTGATACCAGAATCAATCACACCCACCAGCCACAAGTACATAACATTTCTGGTGAGGGTTTCCTACATGGTCATATGGCCCACCCTCCACTAATCTCTTGATTAGCTTCTGTGTGAGAGAAGCTGATCCATAGTACTGTCCACAAGATAGCAGAGACCCTTGAAACAACCCTTCTTGTGAGCTGGCTCTAGTGATGCTGGTTCATGGTTCCACTACATAGAAAAAGAGGGTGTTGTGTACCTTGTTGTTCTCTCTGTTAAGAAGCAGGGGGACAGACAAAAGTCTGTATAAATACAGCATTGAAGCTTGAAAATCATGATTTCCACAAGACTAACGTATGTGACAGCCAGGTTCAGTCATTGTTGACAATTTTATGCAAAAGGTCATACAGGAGGGTTGAACTGGAAATTGGAAGTAGTTAGCTAGTACTCCTGAGGTGGTGTTGTGACAGTCAGAGCTGAATGTAGGATAAGAAAATTATTTGGAGTACAGTACTCTATTACTCCAAGAACTCCAGCAGTACAAGCATTGACAGAGTATCTGGACAAATCAAACTACCACAGTACCTGGACAGATTGAGAAATTGGTGATTTGATTGTATTCATTCAGGAAGATTTATGTAGTGACTACCCAGCATATTGTAGTACACCCTAAAACACATGGTGTTACTGTACTAGTAGCTTGTTTTTGGTGAGGAGTGACCGTTCACAAGTTAGAACACATTAAATTCGGGATTTTTCCTGCTCTCGAGAATTTTATCTTCGTAGTTTAAATGCTGACTACTGTAACAACAAGTACATGAAATCACAGTGTTAAAGTAGTCAGACTGATGTTCCAGCAAGCTAGTGAAGGTGTGAGGATCCACTACATACGCTTTGCCAAGTCTAACATCACCAGCAAAAACAACTCAACAGGCATGGTCACAGTCACAGTCACTTTTGAAAATAAATTTTGTTGACAACTCATTTTTTATCCTATGGCACATTCCAAAGAACTACCAGCACTGGCTACTAATTTAATTGAACCAGTGTCAGTTGCAAAAGCATGAGTTTCACCACAAACTCCAAGATATTCCTGTTGTTCAGATCACCAGCAATTTGAATGTGTTCCTTTCTGAGGACTCAAGAACCACTTCCACAACAGCAGACTCATAACAACACATACATTTGACATGAATGTGTAACATGCAAAAAAGTCATACCCACTTGATTTTGTAAATTGGACTCAATTTGAGTGACTCAACTGTCCTGATGCCATGTTAAGGAAAAACTCAAAGAATGAAGACTTGACAAATCATATCATCTTCATGATTTTCCATCACAATAGCTGCATAGCATACCCATCATCTATCTATTTGTTCAACCTTAAAGAAAACTGTCAACAAGTGTGCCTTTAAGGCAAAAGAATTCTAATCCAGACACCATGTTTATATGCTTGTTCTTCCTTTGCTGGTTGACGCTGTACAGGAGTAGTGAGGAACGGACCGGAGCACTGGAGTAGTGGAGTAGTGGAGTACGGTAGTACTTGGCTAGAGTACCCGGTATCTGAGAACTCGTGAAAATCAGGGTTACCCCAATGCACCCTTACTTTGCTACTGTACCTGGTACTGCTGTGATTGACTAATTCGAGTTGCAAAAAACACGGATTGGGTTGCAAACCTACGCCGTTCTCTCGTAGAAATTTTGCAACCCTACGTGCAACTGGGTTGCAAAAGATCCTGATGTTCCGCACTGCGTTTTTGTCACAGTACCTGCAAGTTCTACAGGTCCCTGTCGTATACACATACCGGAGGGAGTTGAAAATACTACTTCGGTTGCAAAACACCGGAAATGTGCCCGTACCCATTTTTTTTGCAACCGGTTGTGCAACCCCGTAGGCCTAGTATTAATCGTACAAAACGTAGCCAGATGTACCAAGTCCACGCTACTGGATCAATTCCTAGAGTATGCATCACACCGAGCGCACATTTACCGTACTGAAGGAGAATATCGAAAAATTAGACCTCTTGCTTCCTGAATAACACCTGCTGTCTTGGTACTTGGTACTCGGTACTGTACGTAGTACATCGCTACACATCTCATGCTCTACACGTCTGCTGTAGTTGTGTACCATACATCACGTTATATGAAAACTACAGACCTACCGGCATGTTGACTTTATTGTCGTGGTACAGTAGTATGTACCAGGATAACTATACTGAACGCAAATGCAATAAAACAGTACCAGGTACTCAAGTACCTGGTAATACAGTATTATTTATACTCTGCTTTTTCTTTGTTTGTTTCTCTGTAGGATTGTGAGCTTATTTGTTGTTTGTCAACACTCCATTATAAGTCATAAATCAATCAAAGATAAGAACCAGTAAGTCTTTCAAAAATGATAATCTACTAAGTAAATTACACTGCAAACATAATCATAACAGCCTGACCCCAGATTACTTTCCTTGGTGTAGATCTTACACAATGTAGTCTTCATTTCTCAAAAGACATGTATGCCTTTTTGGATCTCTCAGTAGAGTTGTGCATGCCAGGAAGTTTATCCTGGTCTTCCATTCTTGGTTTTTCAAAGCAACACCAGCAGCATATATTCTAGAGCTACGGTCATGGCTTATCTACTATCTTTAAATTCCCACCACAGTAAGACTGGCTGCATCAACAGAAGTACTTGAGGTCTTGGCAAGTACCAAGCTCCAAGGCACAAACGCACAAAAAGAATTGGCTCATTGTACCATGGCATCAATAGCAGATGCATTACAAGCAGCATCACACCCTTCAAGTCTTTGTGTTTGAGTCTTCCTCCCACTTGCACCACTCTCAAGAACCAGTGTTCACACATCTGATACCAGAATCAATCACACCCACCAGCCACAAGTACATAACATTTCTGGTGAGGGTTTCCTACATGGTCATATGGCCCACCCTCCACTAATCTCTTGATTAGCTTCTGTGTGAGAGAAGCTGATCCATAGTACTGTCCACAAGATAGCAGAGACCCTTGAAACAACCCTTCTTGTGAGCTGGCTCTAGTGATGCTGGTTCATGGTTCCACTACATAGAAAAAGAGGGTGTTGTGTACCTTGTTGTTCTCTCTGTTAAGAAGCAGGGGGACAGACAAAAGTCTGTATAAATACAGCATTGAAGCTTGAAAATCATGATTTCCACAAGACTAACGTATGTGACAGCCAGGTTCAGTCATTGTTGACAATTTTATGCAAAAGGTCATACAGGAGGGTTGAACTGGAAATTGGAAGTAGTTAGCTAGTACTCCTGAGGTGGTGTTGTGACAGTCAGAGCTGAATGTAGGATAAGAAAATTATTTGGAGTACAGTACTCTATTACTCCAAGAACTCCAGCAGTACAAGCATTGACAGAGTATCTGGACAAATCAAACTACCACAGTACCTGGACAGATTGAGAAATTGGTGATTTGATTGTATTCATTCAGGAAGATTTATGTAGTGACTACCCAGCATATTGTAGTACACCCTAAAACACATGGTGTTACTGTACTAGTAGCTTGTTTTTGGTGAGGAGTGACCGTTCACAAGTTAGAACACATTAAATTCGGGATTTTTCCTGCTCTCGAGAATTTTATCTTCGTAGTTTAAATGCTGACTACTGTAACAACAAGTACATGAAATCACAGTGTTAAAGTAGTCAGACTGATGTTCCAGCAAGCTAGTGAAGGTGTGAGGATCCACTACATACGTTTTGCCAAGTCTAACATCACCAGCAAAAAACAACTCAACAGGCATGGTCACAGTCACAATCACTTTTGAAAAATAAATTTTGTTGACAACTCATTTTTTATCCTATGGCACATTCCAAAGAACTACCAGCACTGGCTACTAATTTAATTGAACCAGTGTCAGTTGCAAAAAGCATGAGTTTCACCACAAACTCCAAGATATTCCTGTTGTTCAGATCACCAGCAATTTGAATGTGTTCCTTTCTGAGGACTCAAGAACCACTTCCACAACAGCAGACTCATAACAACACATACATTTGACATGAATGTGTAACATGCAAAAAAGTCATACCCACTTGATTTTGTAAATTGGACTCAATTTGAGTGACTCAACTGTCCTGATGCCATGTTAAGGAAAAACTCAAAGAATGAAGACTTGACAAATCATATCATCTTCATGATTTTCCATCACAATAGCTGCATAGCATACCCATCATCTATCTATTTGTTCAACCTTAAAGAAAACTGTCAACAAGTGTGCCTTTAAGGCAAAAGAATTCTAATCCAGACACCATGTTTATATGCTTGTTCTTCCTTTGCTGGTTGACGCTGTACAGGAGTAGTGAGGAACGGACCGGAGCACTGGAGTAGTGGAGTAGTGGAGTACGGTAGTACTTGGCTAGAGTACCCGGTATCTGAGAACTCGTGAAAATCAGGGTTACCCCAATGCACCCTTACTTTGCTACTGTACCTGGTACTGCTGTGATTGACTAATTCGAGTTGCAAAAAAACACGGATTGGGTTGCAAACCTACGCCGTTCTCTCGTAGAAATTTTGCAACCCTACGTGCAACTGGGTTGCAAAAGATCCTGATGTTCCGCACTGCGTTTTTGTCACAGTACCTGCAAGTTCTACAGGTCCCTGTCGTATACACATACCGGAGGGAGTTGAAAATACTACTTCGGTTGCAAAACACCGGAAATGTACTGGGGTAGTAACACCAGGAGGTCACCACGTCAACACGTCACCACTCCCTTTCTTTAGTCCAGGAGGTTGCGGAAGATTGACTTTTCGTCGTACAAATCCGGCGTAGACACTGACAACGACTCAAAATGACGTGCTTGTCATCACGAGTTAAGGATTTGTTTAAGCGAGCTCTTCCTCATTAAAAAACCGTCGTGTCGGACTGAGCACACATTGAGAGCGTGTTTTATCGTTTTATCTTTGAGGCGAATTCGACTGTGAATCAGAAAAGCTACATACAGCACAACGAAGAAGATTGAGAAACCATGACAAAAATGGTCATAGTTTTTTTCCAATGTAAACTTCGAATTATCCGAAAATCAATTGGAAGAGAACATATGTCCACGATTCGCATTTAAGCTTTACCTTAGGGTTTTTTACTTATGCATGAGTCGTTTTCACTGCCTGAGTCGTTTTATGCCTGAGTCATTTTCTCCGGCATCAATAAAATGACTCACCCATGAGTCATTTGTTCAGGCATTCTGAACAAACCTGAGTCATTCGTCGAGGCTAAGTTTCTGCCTGAGTCATTTTTCCTGATTTTAGATGACGAGCATGCAAGCCGGTGAGGCATGCTAAACTCCAACTTTTTTCGAAAATGTAGTTCGAACTTCGTAGTTGACCTATATACGCTTATGTTTCGATACAAAATTTCTCTGTGTTGTCCGTCCGCAACCGTTTATTTTGCAAGGCTATCGTGTGAGATGGCGTTTCGAGTATCGTGGCGTTCACGATGACAGGCACACTGCCTTGCCCTCGCATGTCACAAAACACAAGAAACCAAGAGCAAGCGATACCAAACAAATGATCTTCACAGTCGACCAGGTGATGCGAATTGGCCTTGATTGGGCAGGCTTTGATGCTTGCCGACGAGAGCGAGTTATTAGGGCCACCAACATCAAGCGCTTCCAATCCCATTTTGGTTGTTCCCACTCGTCTGCGCTGTCATATGGGAAGATTTGCTGACAACTGAGATTCAAGAGGCCCGCATCAATCCTGCAACAACTCTGGACAAGTTTTTCTTGCTCTATACCTCCTGAATGTATACCCGACAGAAGAGAAGTTGGCTGGAAGTTCCAAACTCTGTGAGACAACAGCTCGAAAGTGGGCTTGGTTCATTGCTTCCAGGATTCAGGCTTTGAAGGCAAAGAAGGTAAGAATCGTGCTCCACTAGCTAGTACTTTATTATGTTCTCAAACCAACAACTGACATCATCGCATGCATATAGATTGTATGGCCAGAGCACTGGGGTGCTGTGAACAATGTGCACGTTGCCGACATAACTGTTCCAAACTTTCTATACTCAGTCGATGGCATTCATTGCAGAACAAATGAAGTTATGCATCCAACATTGGCCAAAGACAAACAATTATATTCGCACAAGTTCAATCAAGCAGGATTCGCATACGAGCTTGCAATTTCTCTCTCCGATAACTCACTTGTATGGATGAATGGTCCCTTTGTCGCTTCAAAGCATGATGTTTCTATTTTCCGTGAAGATGGGGGACTGAAAGAGAAGACACCAACGGGAAAGAAGGGAATAGCAGATCAGGGGTACCGTGGCGAGAAAGAAATCCTTTGTACACCAAACTCGCGTGACACGCCAGCGCTTCGGGAGTTCAAGGTAAGTTCAAGCACGAGCTTGCTTTGCTTGCAAAATCATGTGCTTGCCAACAGGAGGAATTTTCTCATGATATTTGATGTCGCATCACATTATCATTGCAATGACAACTATCACAGACACGAGCTCGAGCCAGACATGAAACATTCAATGGTAGGCTCAAAAACTTCGCCTCCCTGGACAATCAGTTTCGCCATGGAATGGCAAAGCATAAGATTTGCTTTGAGGCAATTTGTGTGATTGTCCAATACCAGCTTGAGAATGGGGCTCCACTCTTCGATATCTAATAGTGATGGGTTTGGTTGTGTACTGGAAGCTGATGTCGATAGGACAAACCTGCAGTAAAAATGCTTGTGCCAATGACGGGTCGTCTCAAAAGTTCTCCATATTTACTGCTACTAAAGAGCAGATGTACTAGCCTATGAGCGAACGAAAATGGCTTTGGGATGCCCATTGAATTTGTTCCCCGGTTTGCTGCGGTCCTATAGCTGGCATCTTGAATAAATACTAAGCATTGCTTTCCTTTTCTGACAGTTCTAGACATCCACATCTGGATATAAGTCAGACTCGTCCAATGCATCTGTGTATGTACGTTTCAAATGACCTCCCTCATCATCCATGAGAACATCGGGAGGTGCACCTTCGGCACCTGCTTGCATTGTTCTTGTTAGACGTTGAGCAGAGTCGAAAATGGGTGCCGTAGCTGCTTGTGGAAATGACGGTGGATGGACAGCATGCTGCTGAAGGGCGGGCTTCTGCGGCGACAAATGGAATCTTTCATCAGCCCACGCTACAGTTCGTGCTGATGGTGCACGAGCAACTGCACGAGCAGGGTCAAAAATGGATGCTGCTGGCAGCGCAGACTCCTCCTTCTGGTGGAATCTTTCATCAGCCCGCGGCATATTTGCTAGTGATGTTGGTGAATGGGCATGGTCAACAATGGATGCTGGGGGTGGTGCGGAATACTGGGGCGACAAAATGAATCTTCCGTCAGCAAACGCCATAACTGGTAGTTTTGTTGGCGGACAAGCAAGGTTGACAATGGATGCTGGGGGAGTATCATCAGCTCCGAGTGCTTGAACGGCAGCATACTGGTTATTCAGCACTGTGGAAGATGCCGCCACAGTCTGATGAGTGGGCCACTGTTGTCTACTAGAAATATATTGCTCGTAGTTAGTCTCCAATCCTAAGAAGGAGGAAAGAAAAGAGAAGGCAAGGCTTAGAAAATCGACGAGAAATAATATGAGATACTAAAGTAGCTACTTCAAGCCATACCTTCCCTGAGTGCCTGCACCAACTCATCCTCGTAAGTGCCCTCGTTGAGATGTTCCCTTTCAACGACGCGATCCGTTGCTTCAACAATGTGAACCTTCCACACGACGCGGCACAACAATGTGGGATACTCTGTGCCGCCCAATGTAACACTCCCTTCATATGGTACCGGAACCATCCTTATCTTTCCATCAGCAGTGGTGGGACTGTAGATGGCATTAGAAAGCTCCATGTAGCCAGGGAACATGAGAACCATATGCTTGTAAACACGCTTGTCGCTGTCTTGGATAGCATGTCTGGCCACATCTCTGGACTCCTGCACTCTGTCGCAGAAATTAGCTCTCTCTCTACCGGAAACAAGCGCGTGATCCAATGTGAACGATGCGCACTGGGAAGGGACTTTGATGAAGATCCGATGCTTATCGGGGAGTAAATAGGCTTGGTAATGATGGTTGGTGTAGTCACGGGGGTCGACACACATCTCAATCGTGAATCCATTGTGCAGTTTTCCGTTTGTCCTTCTCCCCGTGAAGTGGAACACCTGTGCCTCTCTGTTCCTCTCGGGGCTTTCAATATCCACTTCAATCTCAACTTAATCATACATGAAAACGGTGTGTTGATCAGAATGAATGCAAACACAAAATGGAATAAAAGAAAGTCAATACAACTTACCAAAATCCTTCGCCATCAAAACCCGGTGAATGTACGTCATATCTTTGCTTGCGGTTGCTGGAATGGTAGTAGCAATGGACATCATGTTTGTTGCTTCTGATGGGTTTGTTGGCAGTGATGCAAACAATGGTTGATGCAGAATAGGAGGAGGTGATCCAAATGTGCTTTGTTCAGGTGGTGGCGGGGATCCGTGGAATGGAACAATGCTTGAGGCGATTTTGAAGGTTGTGCCAGAAAATAGACGGAGAGCAACTTGATGAAATGACTCTGCTGGGAGAAGTTTCCACTTTGCTATCTTGTTGCGAACCTGCTTTCTCAGGTCTGACTTGGTTCTCCCGTAGAGCTCTGGCTTTCGATCACAAACACTTTGGCAGATACTTGATATATTCCACCTTTTCTTCTATGTCTACCAAGAGCTGGCGTAGTACTGCGTCGCTCAGACCCTTTGTCTTCTTGACAGCTGTGCTATGGGGAGCAGTACAGGGCAATTCTTGGTTTGCTTGTTGTTGGCCGTTGTCGTCTGAGATTCTGTTTCGGTTGTCGACTTCCATTGACCAAATCCAAAATTGTGAATCACACCAAGAATGGGCCAAGTGAATGTGCCCACGAGGTGCCATTTTCAAACAACCACGGCTTCAATGTACTCGGAGTACTGTAGAATGATCTGTTCGAATTAACCGTCAAAATCTTCTAGTTGAATTTTAACACAGTAATTTGTCTTACTGCATACCTACCAGGTACTTGTACTGTAGTATCCAAGGATCAATGGTGTATGCATGTATGATTGTACTCCAGTAACACTTACAATTCTCGTCTTGAGTACGTACCCTGCATACAACTATAACATGATGGTACATACGATAGTAACTCAAAGATTAGTAGGGCTGCATACAATATCTATTTGCATTGTACAATGTCCTGTAGAATGAACAGTACAAATTAACGGTCGTAATCTACTATTCTTTAGACAAGGCTTGGCTTGATGGTGTGAGGAAGAATGTGGTCATCTTGTGTGCTCCTGGATACATTCTGGTTGCATTGTCATACGCCGTCAGATTTGCTTCTTGGGCTTGGAGACCGGCCACCAACAACAAAATGCTCGTATACAGTGCTGTACAAATACAACAACAATCTTTTTTGACACCAACACAACACAATCTCATCAGCCATTCATCATCATCAACAGAATCACCCTCGTTCTCGCCCTTCCCTTGTTGACAGTCCCTGTCTCTGATTTCTTGTCTCATTATGCCACCAAAGAAGAAGCCAAGTAGAGGAGGTGCTGTTGAGAAGAACTTTTTTCCACGAGACCCAAGGTTCAATTTTGCTCTCTCGGCACATGCAGAAGATGTGCAGGCGCTGCGCAAGAATAAGTATTTGAGTACAAAGAACCTGTTGGACTACTTGATCCAAGGAGGAGCTCCATCTCCCACACGACCATTGCTTCCTCTCAGGATGAAGATATATCGGTACCACCATTGTACATTGGTGGATTAGCAACAACTTCCCTATATTAAATTGTGACCTTGCTGATTTGCCAACCTGACAGATAGTTCCGTGGAAGCAATACCGACGTGTGACTGAGATCCAGTATCCTCCATTGTTTTCAGTACATCCCCGAACTGCGGACTGGCTTGACCGATAGGATCATTCCCAAACACAACAACATCTCGTTGACTCTTGATGTGTGAACGGCATTTCCGAGTCGAGTTAATCCCAACGCTCGTATGCTCACGCGGAAAAGAACACAAGGTGTCATAAAGTCGACTTCTTTCCACTTTCTGTACACCGCACAGGCATGCCGGCAGGGAAACATACAATCTTGCCATGCCCCACACCAACACCATTGTACACCAGGCCTTACAATGTGAATACTTCGCTGGTGCATTGGTGACCCGTGGGCGACGGAGAGGACAATGTCATGCTCGCCTTTGTCAGCAGTGGAACCATACTCTGATGATGTCACTTTGAACTCACCACACCCAAGTTCAATCTCCATCACTGCCATGGATGCTGCAGCATCCCAACGTGCTTTCAAAATCTGAGCGACACGGGGAACAACTTCCGAATCCTCACGCTTCAAATACTTCGTTCGACAATCACCAATCCTTGTCGACATAATGTCAACAATCTTTTCTAAAGCTTCCATCCACGCCAGATCCCGAGCCTCTGAGAACATGTTGTTCACGCTCTCACTCGTGTTGGATGTAACAATTCCGTATCGAGGGGGCAAGTTTGAGTGTTGCCAGGCAATCCATTGTGAACATTTCCAGAGCACACCGCCGCTTTCAATGCTTTCAATGTAGGCAGCAGCGCTGGGCTTTATTTGGCGCACCAGATCCAGCATATTAGCAGCATTCCTTGCAGAATACGTCTTGGCCATCGCCATAACATAGCGTCCACACTGTTTTCCAAACCGCTGGGTCACGTTGGATTCTATGTGCTTAGCACAGCTAAACTCCAAATTCCTTGGGAAAACATCGTCCAGGGCAGCCTTGAGACCCTTATCCCGATCCGAAATAAAGACAAATGAACGTCCACTAAGGATAGGAGATGCTTGCTTGAGAAGCCTTAGCATCTTCGTCCATGTTGCTCCATCTTCGTTACCAGAAGATATCATCAGCCCAATGGGAAACACATCATTGTTTCCTGACAACACAGATGCGACATACAGTGTTCCCTTGTACTCGCTGCGCAGGTGAGTTGCGTCAAGCGAAACAACAGGTCGCACAAACTTCAGAGCCTCGTTCATAAAACCAGGAAAGAAATAGACATCGACCAACTCGTTGGTTTCGCTCTTTGTGCATCCGATGACCGACTTGGGGTTGCATTTCTTCATGGCTTCTACGTACGGGATAATCTGCTCAAAACTCTTCGCAATTAATCTCCGTCCTACCCCGGCATCGGTTGTTATTACACGGTATGCCGTCATGTAAGGGACAATTATACCGCATTCGTTTGCTGCGGTTTTGATGACGTCGTTCGGTGTCGGATCACCATCCTTCGTTTTGAGAACCTTGACGACAATGTCATTCAGCTTTGCATGGCGACGCTTCTTCCATTTCCGCCCATCTTTTGCCTTTGCTGGGCGGCGAACGTCACTGTGTTTGGTCTTCATCTTCGAGACCACAAAACTTCCATTGGCTCGTCGGCGGGAGATACGAATTTGGAAAGGACACCCCAGATGCTCGCGGCATTCGTACACACGAAATTTGTCGTTGATTGACCTCTTGATGCGCAAGTAATTCCCAGTCCGAACTTCATAAGCTTCGACAATAGGATTCACAGCTTCCAGTGTTGGAAAGCACTGCAACTTTGCTTCCTTCATAAGGTCGTAGAAGGTAGTGTCGCCTGAAAGAGCGCTAACACTATCTTCATTCTCTGTCTTTGAAGCAGCAGCATCTTCCATCTGGGATTCAGTGTCAGTGTCGATGGTGTCAAAAAATTCTTCATCGTCGTCCTTTACCTTCGCCTCATTACTTATGTTTCTGTTATTCGAAGGAAACACATCAGCAGTCAGAGTTGCCAAATCTTTTGTGTCTCTCACCCGGAGTGCTATGTTGTCCTCATCCTCGTCGTCCACACTTGCACTCAGAGTTGCCAAATCTTTTGTGTCTCTCACCCGGAGTGCTATGTTGTCCTCATCCTTGTCGTCCACACTGGTGGTCTCCTTGATGTCGTTGGCACCACCACAGACCTGCAAGGGAACACTCAATAGTGTATCCTGATCCTCAGTACAATCGATGGTTGGGACACTACTGTTTCCCTCCTCGGTGACAAAGAGCAGAGGGAAGCATTTCCTGAAAACGCCACGAATCTGCTCACGTGAAGGGGATTTTGCATTAATCAAAGCCGTCGCCAAGTGTTTCCTACCTTCTGTGACATTACTTTGAGTGAAAGACATCTCATCAACTTCTTTTCGTTCAAGAAGATGTAACACGACAGCGACTGTAAAGATTCCGCAGTCGTATCCATTGTTCTGCCGAGGACATTCTTTGTATTGTGCGCGTTGAAGAACGTCGACATCTGACTGGTGTAGGGACTGATATTTGGCTTCATGAAGAATGTAGAACTTAAAGAAGAAGTTGACCTTCTCGACAATTTCAGCAGCAGTACTGGAACGATGAATTCTCGTTCGTGCGCGCTCCATAGAGTCGTAGAAACACACGTTCACAAAGAATTTTGGATCATTTACCGAAAAGTCAAAGCATGCCACAAAGAAATGTCCGGGACTATCAGGTGGCCCCCGAACAATTGGAATAATAAGCCTCTGTGGGACATCCTCGATGTTTTCATCGAGAATATTCTTGAAATCGCCATCCTTGACATGGTATTTGAGAACATTCTTGAACTTGGTGCGAATCTTGCGAATGTGATTCTGGTATGCTTTCCAATCATTCTTTGTTCTCGCTTGTTCCCTTTTAATTGAGGCAGTTAGATTCATTGATGATATAAATGCCTCTGCACCAAGACTACCCAGCAACGGTTCAACCGCCGGTACTGTATGTGACAATGTCGAGTCAGGCAGTAAAGTTGTACTAGTAAGGTTGATGATGTAGTCAAGAAGAGCAGTACTGAGAAAAGCTCTTTTTTTAGACATTCAACATCACTTGCCGGCGGTTTGATGACAACTCCAAAACGGGATCTCCAGGAAACAACTGAGTTCGCGCATGACGAGAAGGCTTTCGTAAAGACAGCATTGCCAAGAAGTTTGGTTTGAGGGGAGCGAGTGGTGTGACAGATGAGAGTGCAAAGATTTTTCCATTCTCTGTGTTCGATGCAGTTGCCTCCAAACAATGAAGTCAACGCTACTGTGTATGAGGAAGAAGTAGGTCAAACACTGTTGTCGTGCACACCTGAAATTTGGTAGCACCACAATGACTTCATGGATGAAGAGCCATTTATGCAACAGACCTCTGTGGTCAACAATTATGACCACAGTCAACATCATTCATAAGCGTAAAGTTCTGAATAGTATAAGTGAGATGTGAACACATTGGAAATGAAATGTTTGAGGAAAATGCGACGGCAATGATGCTCATTTTGATGTCTTCTACAGGACGGGGTACCATTCATTTCGTGAGAAATGAAGATGGCAGGCGTGGAAATTGGATTTTTGGTGATTATGGACTAAATTGTAAAAAGTGGGCAAAAGAAATGGACTAAATTGTAAGTGCAAACGTATTTGTACTAAATAGTAAGTCATTGTACTACTTTGAAAAATCTTTAAAAAAGGACTAAATTGTAATTTCCCCATAAAACTATTGTGCATACGGTATGAATTGTGTTCGGTACGCGAGTCACCGTACGAACGATCATGATGTGCGACTGATGTGCGATTGAACACAATGTAACGTTTTCTTTATCGGAATCTCGTTTTCCTACCGTCTATCGTACGTTTTTAGTCAATTGTGAAGTTGACGATTACGATTTCACCGTCGTTTCGTCAAGTGCCAGTTGTAGACTATACAGACACACTTGTCAATCAACAGTGGGGATCGGATGATGCAAGAAGCCTAGTGCTTGACGCAACCCCACAATGTGAGCCCAAAAGCGAGGGATGCAAATTGTAAAGATAGTTAGAAGTGCGAACAGAGTGTTTATTACTAAGGCAATAACTAATGTCTAACCAGCTTCAATAGTGATTTTTCTTTCACACTTGCTTATCTCCATTCACTTAATGCCGTATTGAGATTTCAGTTTCAACAATCGAACTTCCTGATGAATGTGTTTTCGGACGACCTCCAAGGGGTACTCTTGGTACTGAATTCTAGTATGATAGAGCTGATGCGGAGTCATCCTCTCATGGTTCTTGATGGAAACATCAAATTTGAGAAGCCGTTCAGCCTCTGAACCATGCCATTGCAACTCGCCACGATAATTGTGCGTAGGTGTTGGGAAATGAATCCTGTCATGCAGCAGTGCAGCATTCTCTTCTGCAGCCCTGCCACTCTTGGAAAGTTGCTGCTTCTGCATTGCTCGAAGCCGTTGAGGAAACTTTTGGTAGAGAAATCCTGAAAACTCTGGTCGAGGAGCACAGAACGTCTTCCATACGTCTGCAGGCGACATGATTCCCGACACACTCGGCACTGTTCCAGTTGTCAAAAGATTGCGTAGCTCCTTTTGCGCATTGCTGTTTCTCCATGGTGGCTCATCAGCAGAGGCTGATTGCTCCCCTGTGGTAGTCATTGGGAGCTGTGCAGAAAGTGTGCTGAATTTTAAACTGAAGTCGTGCATCGTGACCGTGGGAGTACCGTTGAAACAGGAGCAACGACATCAGTTGAGCTTTCGAGTTCGTGTTGGAGATATTTTCAGGTTTTCGATGCCGGTTTGTTTTTGGTTGAGTTCTGTTGGGTGCATCATTTTCTCTGCATGAGTCGTTCTACCTGAGTCATTTGCTCACCCTGAGTCGTTTTACATGAGTCATTTGCTCACCATGAGTCATTTTACCTGAGTCATTTGCTCACCATGAGTCACTTCACCAGAGTCATTTGCTCACCATGAGTCACTTTACCTGAACTATGGTCACGGCTTACTAACCCTGATGCGGATATCTATTTTCGGAGTAATTACATGATCCTTACATATAGTACAATCGTATCAACAATGTAATTGACATCAATTGAAAATGTGTATGTCGTTTTTTAATATAACAAACGATTAGCACGTTCTCCGCATCAGCAATCAAAATTGGTCCAGCTGATATTGACGTAAATGAAATATTGTAGTGAGTTCGAATTTGGGGTTTTAAAGGTTGCACTACCTCGCAACGTGGAATGGTGGCACACAAGAACTGCGGTGTGCTGGTGTCTGCATCTAGAATAGTCCAGTACTCGTTTCCAGTAGCGAAAGTCAATTTTCCGCAACCTCCAGAGCTCGAACATAACCGAAAAATCACTGAATTTGTGAGATTTGAAAAATTATTATCGGGTTAAATGGAGGAATTTCTACCGGTAAATTGGATTGTTTACTCACCATTAAGAGCCTAAAAGTACCTCCTTTCTTTCAATTGATGTACAAATTACTATGTTGAAAGGCTCTCCAATGTTTCTGTGTTCTTGCTTGCGTGCAATGGAAAAGTGATTCATTGTAGTAGGTGCTGTTTGGAAATGCCTCATCCTAAAAGGATCCTTCACCAGCAACTGATGAAATCAAAGTCAGATTCCACCAAGCTTATACTGGGAAACATACCAAACATATTCTGTAAAGCTGTCTTACTGGGCTCAAACAGCAGTCTCTGAATAATTCCCTGTATGATGAGTTAACTGCATCCAACTTGACATTCAATTCTTCTGCTGCTTGGGCATCAATGATCTCAATGCTTTCCTCTTACCAGATGTTTAATAAGAGGCAATTATTTTGATGATGATCTGCTGTTGAGGAATCCTTGGTGTCATGAAACACAGGCAGATCAACTTGTTGAAGAACTGTGGGCAAAATCTCATCAAGGATGCCCCCAGCATTGCCTGTACCTGCCTTACTCCACAACACAATTTAAGAAACAGCCACCACCCCACCAGCCATAGTTCTTAGCAAGGGAAATGTCATGGCCTTCAGGTCACCAGCAAACTACTATGGTGATCTTGTTTCACTGCTTCCACTTTCTTGTTCCTACTTGAATAAACCGTCCAACTGGATGTTATCATAGTGATGCAGCCTTTTTACTGCTCCAGCTTTCTTATTTCTATAATCATAATTGTCCTCCCACATTGAGGTAGTATGCTGTTTTCAAGGATGGCTATCAATGCCATTTACGTGCAGTAGTACTAGAGTTGTGAAGTTTGCATCATATGATGTCAACTTTCATGTGCAGGCAGCTTGGTGTCAAGAGTATCAGCATTGCCAATGCCACAAACTCACATGCTGTGCAAATCTGCGCAGGACAATTCACCTTACAATGGATTCCAATGCATGCATGGACATCTGGGGTGTCATAGGGAAAGGGTTGTGACCTGTTCAGAATTGAAGGTCTGCCACTTTTTTACTTTCCCAGTGAATTTCAAAGCTTGACCATTTTTAACACAAAATTGCCACATTGAAATAATTTTTGGGAGTTTCTCAGGCCATGATATCAAGAAAATTCCCGAAATTTAAAACCTGAAAAAGCAGGCCTCCTGAGTCCTGATTTCAGCTAAGACCGAAGAAAATGTGTGTAACAGATGTATGAACCAAGTGATGATGCAGATGGAGATTATTGGAGTCCATCAAATCTAAAAAGAACGACAAGCAATAGAGTGATCATGATGATGCAAATCATTGGAGTCCATCAAGTCACTTCATTCAAAAAATGAGACAAATAGAGTCAGGTCATCCCTTGCATGACATTACTGCGACAATACAAAAACTCTTCTCAACTTTCATGCTAATGGTCGTCAGCATACCCTGCTGCTGTAGCAGTCCACAGAAAAGCCTTGTAGCTGGAGCCAAGAAATAACGCATCTCTGACAACACTGAGGCCTGTCCTAATGGTAGTTAATAGTGTAAATACGAAACAGTCGCGCCAAAGATGTCCTCCGTGCGCTGGGCACATTCTGTTGATGCTGCATACACGGAACGACAATGGATTACTTCCTTGTCCCCCAACACCTCCGCGTCCTATTCCGTTTTGACCTCTTTCACCTGAATCCCCTTCCCCCTGTGGCCGTTGTTTTCATAATGATTGCTTTGTTTCTATTGTTCTATTGTTCTATCGTTGTGGCTTGTAATGGCTAATGGCCATTATTCCATCTCTTCTGCCTACTGTTGCAGGAGTTGTGACTTGTGACACCTACCGGTAGCCTCCGCATGATTGGAAATTGGAACTGTTCCTTTTCTTAAACTGCATTATGAGATCCTTCAAGGTCATTCATGCGTCATGCGTCATTTGAGCAAGTGACTCAGGTGCTAAACGACTCCAGCCGGCAAGTTGATTCCGCAAATGACACTTACAGATATTCAAGCCCTGAGTATAAATCGAAAAAAAACTCGTCACGCCAATTGATATCCGTGTTGGATCAATACTAGAGATGGTGAAGAGATTTCTGTGTCGAGGTACGCAAAAAATTGAGCTTGGAATGACTGAAGTGCACCACCTATAGAGATGCGGATGAATGACTCGGGCATTTCAATTTGCCTGAACAAATGACTCACCTGTATTCAGCATTAAAGCATTACCTAACCTTGAATTGATGTATGACATAGTAGTCTGGCTTCATTTCAGCATGCCACGCTACGAAGGCAGGAACCTCCTGACTCCCGCCCCCCCCAAAACAAGATTTTAAACATTTTTATCCTGCCGGGTAGGACAAAAAAATATTTAATTTCCGGATCGCCGAATCCATTTTGTCCTTCGGCGGATTTAGCAATAGGACAAAAAGAAACCTTATAACCACGGGTTAATCAAGTTTAACACGAAGAGCACCGTGTTGACCATGATCTGATCACACCATTCTTCATGGCTTACTCGCTCAGTGTCACGGATCGTTTCACAACTACCAAACGCACCTCCGGGGTACACTTGTTTATGCGTATGCAATCCAGTTTTGACGTTGAATGACGGGTTGGTACGTTATGACAGTATCACGGCATGGTCGTTGAGACAATTTTGCTGATGAACACGACCTGAACCTTGTTACAATGCGAGTTCTTTACTACTCGCATTTCATTGCAAATTCCATTGCAAATGAAGCAGCAACTTCATCATGCATGATGATGATCAATATGAAGGTGCTAATGAGGACCTCCTTGGAGGGATTGAAGATGTTGACAATAGCATGATGGAGACCATGTTCAACCTGAGTGCATACGTCAGCGGTAGTAACAACGATGAGGACGACGACAAAGTGATGATGATACCTCTGCCCAGCGCGGTTTGAGGAACAATTGCCATGATGTGGCAAGTCAAGGCTGGACGTATCTCACTGGATCCAACCGTCCAGACGTTTCCATTTCCATTGATGGCATCAACAACCGTCTGCTTGACAGGGCTCGCGAAGAAGTTCCTGTTGTGCTTCGAAACCTGAAAAAGAGAATTGGTTCAAGGCGCGATCGGGATGTTCGTACAATTTCGCCCGGTGACTGCTTGAAGGCCTTCATGGATCCACACTTTCTGGGATACATGAAGGCCTTCATTAATTCCAACATGAGAAATAGTAATGATCTAGTATCAAGCTCCGACATAATTGCATTCATTCGTGTCGAGCTCATGATTTCGTTTTATAAGGTAAGAACATCGGATATCAACGCAAGCCTTCCTTGTGTTTTTAATTTGATCAATGGACTGACCGGCAATTTGCCTTTTTGTTCTCATCCCTCTTCTTAGGTTTCCCCCTCTATGTACTTTGATCCTGCAAATGCATCGAACTTCCCTTCCTCCACTGGTGGCATGAGTCACTATCGGTACAGCCAAATACTGAAAGCACTCGATACCACCAACCGTGCTCCACGAACGCAGGTGGTGTGTGGAACAACTGGTCTTACTGTTGATTCGTTAGGAGTTGGAGTTTGGAAGCCCCCTATGACACACAACACAGATATGGCAACTGCCATGTCAATCGTTCGCAGAACATGTGCTGAGATTGCTTTTGTTCCTGGCACAACAGACATCGGGCTCGATGATGATCTGCTACGACTTTGTTCTAGAAGAGTTGTGCTTGAAGGGTACTCTCAGATAAACAACCCCAACAAGGGGCTGGGCGTCGTCCACCATGGCGCTGTCTCCAACTGTACTTCTTTGTACTGTGGAGGCCATGTCGCATCAAGGAAAGAGTCGACGATTGATTGTGTAAAGATACTCCTTCTTGCATTGTCTGGAGCGTCAATTGAGTCTCAGATCTATCTCAACAGGACAAAATTCTTTTGGGACAGAGGCTACGGCGGCGTCGAAGGTGAAGTGAATTCGTTTGCAAGTGCAAAGGGTGCTGTGCTTGTGGGCACGTCGAAACGCATGAAATCATTTCCGTTCACCTTTGACCAAAACCCAGGCCCTTCACGCCGGCTCGTCCAAGAGAAGGGCACCGCCGCAGCATATTGGGCTGTCAGGGGAACCGGACGAAACAAGCAGTTCGCCTTGGCTAACAGGAGTGGGTTGGGTCGCGTTGTACTCATGCACACAACGGATGAAACGTTGGGTCCAGGGCGTTACACTCTGATCACGCAGCGGGATGCGAACGCACCGATTAAGTTCTGGAGCGACGACGATCCAGTAATGCCATATCTTGACAAAGTTCCAATCATGTTGACGGAAAGCCAGCGAACTCCTGAATGGTTTCTGCTTCGAAAGTTTCGGATAACAGGAACAGGTGCATACGCTATTTGGATGCTACTCAGTCGCTATCCAGATGTTGATCGCGACGAGAACATCAATGCAGTGCTGCGGATTCTCAGCCTGCTACGGACACACGAGGCGGTGGATGACGTTGTCTTCACACATGAACGTCTAAGTGAAATGGGTCTTCCTGATCTCCGCGAAATATGTCGCAACAAAAACTTAGCTGTGTCGGGGACGAAGGCGGCTGTGATAGAGAGAATACTATCAGGCGGACGCAACGAAGGCAACCAAGAGGCTACTACGGTGTTGAGTGTGCTAATGAAGACATGGTTTATGGCACCCTTCAAATCAAAAGCTTGTCGTGAAGGCACACTAAACGAACCATTTATATTTTCTCATTTCCCTTCGTTCGTTTCCGAGAAAAGTGCTAAATGCTTGGCACCCGCAGGTCATCAGATCAAAATTGAGACTGTTCACGACTTAGGACTACTTTGTCATGCCGATGAGAAACTGGCTGCGTTTTCACCGGATGCAATAGCAGGTGTTCTTGTTGACGGATTGCCTTCCGGCCCTACGCGTTATGTGGCGTTGGTGGAGATGAAGTCTAAGTGTTCTCAGGCAACCTTAACTCAAGAGTACAACCTGATTGCGGAGTTTGGAGAGTATCAAGAAATCAACGCTGACGAGGATCCTGAACTGTTCAAACGAAGCATCCCTGATGCGTCGTACCGATGCCAACTGCTCCATGGTATGGCGTCTGGTGCTCTCGACCATGCATTCTACGTTGTCGCATCGCTACGGAAGATAATCCGTGTTGTTCATGTTCAAGTTGGGTCGTCCTTGATACGAGAACAGTACCTTTCTGTGATAACGAATTTGGGTCGGCAACATCTGAATTGGATAGAGGAGGGGATTGTGCCAGCTATGACATTCGAAGCAGGGTCCCACGCAGTTGATCAGCATAGCGTCCAGTGCACCTTGGACTTGTGGAGAGCTCTCTGCAAGTTGATTTATGAGCAAATGAAACCTCTTCCGGCAGGTCGCCACCTAATTCCAGAGGTGGTGGCGACATGGAATCGGGGCAAGGGTCCGATCGATGTTTACAGTCGCTTTCAAAAGAATTGCAAATCAGCGCATTTTCATCTCGGTCCAGTGGGTGCAATTTGGTTACGCCTCATCATGACATGTGTCTACAATGCATACCACGCACACAATCTCAGTCGAACTGTTTCATATCTTATGAGTGACGAATGCAAATCATTCAAGAACTTCCAACAGAGGCGTGCGCGTCAACCTCCATTCCGCCAATTCTGTCTAGAGCTTGCCAATGATTTAAACATTGAAGTTGTTCCACCATCAATGTATGAAAGCTGCAGCGATGATGACGATGGCCAGATGATGAGAAGGACCGAGGACGGAGGAGACAACGCCGCTTCTTCAGGAGGTGTTAATATTTCATACAACAAACGCGAAGCATACTTTTCCAAGCTACCACTCATTGAACGGAGGAAAAATCAAAGAGCCAACCACCAACCTATCTCCGTCAACAGGCAATCCAGTTGTGTCTGGTGTTGTCGTATTGATCATTCAACTGGACAGAAGCACACTCGACACGGAATGAAGACAACGTGGAAGTGTTCAGTATGTGAGGTTCCCCTGTGCAAAAGACCAAGATACAATGGGCAGAGCTGTTTTCTTCTGTTTCATGAAGCGGAGACATTGTTTGACCCGTGTTGTGCTGAAGCACAAAGCATGCAACTGTCGGTCCGCGCACACGGCAACCGACAGCCTCCGCCACCCCGTCGAGCCAATAATGTGTCTGCTGTGTCTGCAGAAGACGTGATAGTGCCACCCTCTGTGAGCGCTGTGACTGCAGGAGGGACAATGGTGCAACCATCTGCCTCATGGAACGATGACGACGATGAAGACTTCATTCCAGAAAATTCCAGCAGTGATGACGATTGCAAAAGCAGTCCTGAGCATCCTCCAAGTCGTCGCAGGAACATTGGTACGATTACAGTACCCGAAAGGAGGACAAGACGGAGGTTTTGAAGTGATAGAAAGTAGTGTTGTCTATTAAACCAGAGATAGCGGCCATGCTCATCATGGTGATTAGATTTAACATGAGAATTTATCACGAGAAAATCTAAAAATTGACTTTTGTACGGAGTATTTTTGTGAATTTTGTCCTTTCCAGAGCGATTCATTTAGGACAAAAAGTTTTGCGACGACCACAAAATTGGTCTTTCTTTGCATCAATGTATCTCCACCATTTTTAGGACAAAATAGGAAAGCAGCACTGATTTGGAAAGGTCATGAAGTCAGGAACAGGATGTACGACTACGATTTTAGTCGTATTGGAAATCTGGAGATAGCGAGGATCGCCAAAAATTGTCCTTTTTTTGTCCTACACTTTTGAATGAACGATACGACCTCCAAGGCGGCGGTTCCAGTGCACACGGTTTTCGCAGTATTTTTTCCTTTTCAAGCTGCTGTTGGTACAAAATCTACAGCACTGAAAAAAAACCAACACGGGCTACGGAGTGGTCCGATGCTATCGTTATCTTTCACCATGACGGGGTTGCTTGTGTCATCATTGCAAACTACAACAAGTTTGAGCATTGATGAACTACGTTACCTTCAACATTGTTATGGGACTAGACTAATCAAATCAATTAAGCAGACCACGAACATAGTGCCACGACCATTATCATAGTAGGTTCACGTTTAGAAACAAAAAACTGGGAATCACCATTTCTTATATCCCATGGATAACACGCATACAAGCAGTGGTCCTAACAATCCAGCGTAGTCAGGGACAATCGAGTTGTCGGGAACATTTCTCACTTTCCCGTTAAATGAACTCAATCTCGGAAGATCTGGATTTGAATCAATGCTGTCCTCTGCACCCCCGTCCAGTGGTATCTACAGCTCAATTCATTGGACGTCAGGCCAAAATGAGTATAAAGAGGAGCATCCCAGCCATTCAATTGTTGCATGGTCATCTTGTCCACTCATTGCAACCATAATTTTCCATAGTTGGCTGCACCAACTGATACTGAATTTGATTGTTCTGCTGGTCTGGTCGCTGACACAGATAGGTTGATAAAGCAGATGCAAGATTTGTGACGGCTTATCATGACCCCCCATGGTTCTGAGCAGTTTATCTTTGTTGGCATCAATGATACGGATCCATGCATCCTTGCACCCCGTCACATGTAATTGTGCATTGCTGTCCATCGCTAAGGATAGCGGACACCCCCAAGGTCATGATGTCAATATCCAGTGGGCGCTAGCGTTTCTCGCCACAGTGCGAAGCACGCGTCTATTCCAACGAGTGCTCCCATTTCGGTGCCGACAACCAACCTTAACAACTTATCGTTGATGGATGGCAATTCAGAGGCACAACAAACGCCAATGTCATCATCAACTCTACCCCATCTGGTTCTCCAAGTGTTTTCCGAGGGCCTTCAGTCGGGTCTGAGGTCCCAACAGGTGCACTGTCATCAAGTGCGGACCCGTGGTCATTTCCAAGTACTTCTCCACTCGGATCGTTGCAACTGTCTGACACCCCGACATCCCGTCCTTCCATAAATATGGCTCCTTCAAGCTCCCCTAGTTCTGGCTCCAGCGTGCCCTCAACGGTGCCGAGCCATCACCCATTTGCTTCTCCCAGCAGTACTTTGCCGTCATCTAGTCATATCCCGTCGCCACAACCAACTGGGTTGCCAACTGGATCAGCAATGCCCTCCACCGATCCAATCGACGTTCATGTGTATTTATTCTTGACTGTTGATGTAGAAGCCGAGAAGTACCGGTAGTATCGAGTAGCACCAACTAGAAGAAATGCAAGGCATCCGGACTCAAGAATGAAGCGCAACACAATGTGTACATGATTCATTATGTCATTATCATATTGAAGGCAAAGTTATGGTAGGTGCTGTGCGATGTAATGGGGGATGCCATGGTCACTCAATGTGGAAGTAGGACGAGTGAGAATTTTTTATACGGAGAATGTTCTAATTCTCGTAGTACAGTAATACGTGAAATTACTACTACGAGCTACGATAGTGAATGTCAACAAGACTGGCACGAATTTTCCTGAAACCGTGTGCACTCGAACCGCCGCATTGGAGCTATGAGAGGAGTATGTCTTGGAAAAGTCAAGAGTCATCCATCGAATGTCCGAGTACACCCTTTCCGTGACGTTCGACTTATGCAATGACCTACCTGGTACGAACCCATATGATACAGGCGGTAGTCAAAACGACATCGAGCATTGCGTCATTGTGGCCAATAGGGGTCATCACAATCTTCACTCAACGAAGCCCAGCTTACCAACCTCATTCAAGCGAAGATCAACTCAAAACCATCACCATGCCTGCTTTCACCCTTCGTTTATGCGCGCTTTCTGCTTTCCTTTCCAGCCTGGTGGTTGTTGAGTGTCAATTTCTACGACCTGGCCATGCTGATCCTAAGACAATCACACAGAAGTGCCTCGCAACCCCGAATGTCCCGTATCTCTCAGTACATGGAGGACGAAGTTGTCTACAATGCTTTCTTCGCAAAAGATCCCAAGTGCGATGGTGTTATCGTCGAGATGGGGGCTTTGATGGAAAAACCTTCAGTAACTCTTGGTTCTTTCAATATGCTCTCAATTGGCGAGCCCTTCTGGTTGAAGCATTTCCCGACAATTACGCGAAGATGGTTGTGAACCGACCCGACGCTACCAATGTCTTCGGAGCAATTTGTCCTGGAAAATCCATCTCTTTTCAACCTGCCAAAAATGGTGCTACGGGTGGTGCTGCACAGGACATGAGTGATATTCACAAAGATAGATTTGTCGACGCGTCCGCCGCATTGGTGGAGGTGCCATGCATGATGCTATCAGAATTGTTCCAGAAGAATGAGATTGATCATGTGGACTTGTTCTACTTGGATGTAGAGGGAGGGGAGCTAACCGTCCTCGAAACCTTTGACTGGAGTGTTCCCATCGACATGTTTGTGATCGAGATGGACGGCACCAACGTACAGAAGGACGAGGCAGTTCGTCAACTTCTTCGCAGCCATGGGTATGTTACCCCATTTTCCATGCTGGATGAGTGCCGCAGCCAGCGTCCACAGTGTATGCCGAGCGAAATCTTTGTTTTGAGAGAGATTTCGGAGAGCAAGTACGTCAAAACCATGGCGGCATAGGGAGACCAGGGAAGAGGATTCTGTTTACTGGATCTCCGACGCACGGATACTGTTTGCTTGATTATTTGTTAGGTACTACAGTATGCTGGGTTAATAATAAACGTACACTTGTTGAATGGTCTTCAATTCCTGGCTGACAGCCAAACTAAAGTTATGTTTACCGTACATGTAGGTCTGAAGCGGCAGAGGATCGTCTCTATCAGGGAGCACCCGGAAAGGCACATCTGAGTTACACGCGACCGCCTGATGCCCTTGTCCGGAACTGATCTTGAGATTCACCACCTTCCTTGACGACAGACCATCGTCAAACAGTTCCACAACGTTCAGGAAGTACCGCAGCTTCGGTTGTGCTGGAGCAGACCACTCGATAACAAAAGTATGCATGAAAAGTGTATTCGATCGTCGACTACAGCGAATCAGCAATCCGCTGTTCACCAAGTTGGTTTTCAGATGGCAAATCGCGACGGCAATCGTTCTTCGTTTGTTAGCGCTCTTCGGAATCGCGCCACGAGTGTAGTTATGAACTTGCCGTAGCACCTGGGAGGGTGGGAGCAATTTAATGTGCGCAACAAAATGTCCTGGAGTACAAGCAAACTAGCCCTGCAGACGACTAGAACGCATGCAGTTGAGGCGTAACTCGAGTATGTGTTCGCTAACCGGGGGCGGTCGTTCACCTTAACTTGTCCGACGAGTATTGAATAACCTGTCGCGAACCTCTCGCTTGTAGTGGCCGATAGTTCGGCACATATGGATACAAAGCTGCGAGTCGCCCCAATTGATCTTGAGAAATGGCAAGCGGTTCTTGTGTGACAATCCACCGAATGCCAGAGCTACACGGTGGTGTAGTGAGACTACCCTGATAGGTAAAGTAGGTGTTAAGCGATTGAACCAAACTGTATGGATTCCAGGCTTCGTTCGCCAGTCGTCGATGCGCTCCACCTTCGTAGATTTCCAGGATGAACTCAAGATCCTCGTTTGCCTCATCTTGCGATGAATCTAGAAATACTCCGATAACGACAAAACCTGATAGACCCTCTTGAACGAGATGGAGCTCACCATCGAATCGGAAATCATCAACGGTGTGCTCGCTTCCTCCGACGTGGAAATGAAGCTGCCTAAGGCGATACTCCAGGCTCGCCAAGCTGATAGTCGGGGAACAAGATTCTGGGAATAGAAGTTTGTTGTGAACGACGTTTAACTCATCTTGGCATGACATGTTGTCAGAAACGATGACTACATCATTCTCGGAGGCCTCAAAATTTTCATCACTGGTCATGAGATTAATTGGACTTTGACCATATGAATCACCACATTGATTGACAATACCTCGTTTGCATGGTATGCCTCCCCAGTCCAGAGCGCTTCCACCGTACGAATACGCGGCGCAGCTGTCGTCATAACCAGGGGGGATGACAAATGCTAAGAAAACCAGGAGACCAACAGCTCCAATGACAATAATAACTCCATTCGTCATGATCATGCGTTTGCCTCAATCGAGCTGGCGAATTCCACCAGCATGTGGATGGTGGATGCTGACAGCTCCTTTTGTTTCTTGCTTATCGTTGTCATTGGTCGAACAGGGGGCTATGCACGCGTTGCGGTATGCTCGTCGCTCGATGAATTGTGAGTATAGCAATGTGAATAGATACGCAAATGCTGTAGTACCTGGTAGTACCTGTTATTGTACCAGGCGTATGAATACATAGTAACATCGAGGAGATCGCCAAACGCTTACTCCGAGTACTCTAGTACTTGTACCAGGGATGCGCAACAATAGATCGTCTTACAATATATTGCAATATATTGTTACCAATACTGTCGTATATATTGTATTGGTCAGTCGAACAATATCAATATATTGTATTGTTGAATCTAACAATATCAATATATATTGTATTGTTAACTCCGACAATATCAATATATTGTGTATTGATAAGTCGAACAATACAAATATATTGTACAACTAGTGGGTACCTCACATTTGATCGGAGTGTCTACTACAGGAAACTGGACGTACAGTACCCCCAACCGGGTCGTACTGGTCGTTTATGTACTGTAGACCTGTAGTACATGTAATCCACGTAACAGTGCAACAGTACCCCAGAGTGGTCATACCTCGTAACAGACGGACGGACGGACACACGCACGCACACAATTAATTTATAATATAGTAGGATATATTGTACTGTAGCTGAATACAGTCTTTTTCGATGGCGTCGAGCAAACCACTCTCTCAGTACAAAGTCCTTCTTTGTCGTTGCAGGACACGATAGCAGAAGGAAGCAACTGCGAGGATCATGATGGTGAGCTGTCCTTTGCTGAGCAAGCACTCAAGCGACTTTCTGTGCAGTGCAAGAAAAGCTCAAGGCAGCAAGTATATCAACACGAGGTTTTTGCTTCCAACCTCATGTGTGGTTGAGAGACTCTTCTCCATGGCAAAGCGAGTCTTTTGTCCTCACTGGCGCAGGTTAAGCACAAAACACTAGATGCAAAACAGACAGCTGTGGAATTTGTCCACAGTTGCTTTGGTTGTAAATGGCAGGGATGATGCGGAGTCGGACGAGGAACAGGACAAAGGCAAAGGTGAAGGAGGCCAAGAGGAGCAGGATTGGTAAAGTGCAGTGATCTATATTCTACTCCGAGTACATGTTAAATCTAATGATACACTTTTCAGCTCTTATCATACTATGTCATTAACATCAAGGATTAGCCAGCTTGGTTGCCATGGGATGCACCAGCCTCAAGGATTCAAAGTTGGAATTGTAGTGTGAAAAGATGGTCGTAAGTGCATATGGTTTCAAGTTTAAACTAGAAGAAAACGGCGGTTAAATCTCAGTTGATGATTTATTAGTAGCCAACCGAGTTCAGTATGATACAATGAAGCTGCGTAGGTATCCGTAGCACAGTAGATGTAATACAGTCTTGCCAAACTCAACAATATATTGCAGTATATTGTATACAATATACAATACAATACAATATATTTTATTGTCAAAGTAAAATATTGCAATATATTGTATTGGTCGAAAGAAATATTGCAATATATTGTATTGGTGTTTGTTCATATTGCAATATATTGTATTGGCGGAAACGATTATTGCAATATATTTATTGT
>JAKSYS010000554.1:0-42190 GCA_022925895.1 Fragilaria crotonensis | reverse complement strand
CCTGATATTGCTAATTCCGTGCCCTGTTGTAACTAGCGCGAAGCACTGGCTCGTGGATTGCTAACCATGCTTTTAAATGCCAAGTGGGCTTCACCTCATGATCTCGTATGTCTGCCATCAACAGGTCCCGTGCGGAAGGTTCATAATGATTCCGTAGCGCATACAACTCTCTCAATGTTCGCTGTGCGTTCTGCCGCTCGATAAGTGCTGTTTGCTGCGTAGTGGCACCATGGAGGGCATGATTTCGGCATTCCCATAACAGGTACCATTGGTCCCAAAGACAACTGATAATTGCGACTTGCCATGCCGATCCTGTGCGACATTTCTTCTGATTATAATCTGGATGAGACACGTAGTAGGCATCTTGGACATCGCTCCATCCCCAAGTAAACCTGCCCAAAAACAGATGCTTCCACCCAATTTTATTTTGTTGATGTATCATTTGACAGAGGTGTGCGTCGTCGTAAGGCGATTGATCCAGATTGTAATCGTCGGGATCTGGACACACCAGCCACCCGCGAATGCCTGCGACAAGTATATCGCGAAGAAGTGGGCGGGTATTCCATTTATCGCACATATCCTTGATTGCTTCCAGCATAGACGTTCTCCACGCTTCGCGGCTTGGGTTTTGGCATCGAAGGATATGTGTCCAATCTTCATCGCGGTGATTGCAGCTGGGGCATCCTCATTGACTTGGGTCATTCCGATGCAATTTATGATTGGTGGGCAATATACCGTGGACCAATTTGATATAGTGGTCGCACTGTTTCATCCGCTTTTTAAGGCTTGTACCATGTGCCGTCCAGTTTATGTTCCGCATTTCGGTGCCCGACCAGCGCTGTCGTGACTGAATATACTCCCAATAATGGCTTGTATGTGGCTTGATGACGAATCGCCTTTATATAATTGGAAGTAATACTGCCTTGCGCGGTGACGAGGTGGACGCCCGCTCCTTCTGTTAAATGTGCGATTGGTCGGATCGCGCCATGATCGCGCTGATAAGTATTTGCCAGTTTATCCGCATCGACATTCAATTGAGCCAATAAACTTAACTGCCGGTATGCAATTCTTCGATCCTGATGGCCGCGGACGTGTTGCAGTTTTAATCCTGGCATCTCCTTGAGGAGCCTTCGGATGTTGACTAGTAAATCCCAATCAGGGATAAAAGGATCAAGTGGGACTAGCGTCGGGTCGTGCGCCAGGTGTGCTTCATCCACTGCTTCCCCCATATCGTGTCGTGTCACGCCACGGATCGTATCAATTAAACTCAAACTGTCGGTCGCCAAAATCCCCTGCCATGGTTCGTACTGGTACGTGAACTCGGCCAATCGCTTTAGGAAACATAGGATCGCGAGCATTCCATATGCTTCGGACCTGTATGATGTGGGAGTTGCGCCTGGTGCAGGACCCATGCCTTCTGCAGCCCGTTCGCCAACGTCAGTGCTTAAGATCCATCCATATGCCCCCATCTGTTTCAGCCACACAGACCCATCGCTCACACCGCGTAGACCGTGAGTGAGTGCCTCGCTGATTGTGAAGGCATCTGTTGAACAATCCATATGCGATAATAATTCTGCTTCCCAAGGTGCCAGAGTTTGTACGTAGTGATCAAACGTCGCAGGATGGACCACTTTGGGAATGAATAGGCTTGAAGCGCGGGATACTCGCCAGGTAGTAGGGGATTCAGGAAGGACATCAACTGGTAAGCTCTCACCGGCTATATCTTGCCATGAACAAAGGTTGTGGGTATAGTGGTAAACGTCATCGCCATCCGCACTCAACCGACATTGCATATATTGTTCATGAACGCGAACCCAAAGTCTTCGATGGAGACGGTACGCTTGGTGTCGTTGTCGTTGCTTCTTGATAGGTTGTATCCATGGACCCAAGGGTTGATGTAACCGACCTCCTTCATCGCTCCATAACAAGTTTGCTTTGCGCCAGAGTTTCCATTCTGTAACCGATGGTCGTTGTTGATTGATATGGATGCCATGGGTTACGCTACACTCTGCAGAAATTTGCCCTGCCAGTTTAGCGGGATCTAAGGCGTCGCCGGTTATATTCGTAAGATCAGAGAGGGTTTGCGCCTGGAGATATAGACGGCAATAATTTAGTCGTCGAATCTCGGCAGCGGTGAATTTCCCCGACGATAGTATTCCGTCCATGATGTATGTATCATGACACCGTTGAAGAGGAGGAATTCCTGGGTTGTCAAGCTGCAGAGATGCATCGATAGATGCCAAAAAGTCTCGCAACGACGCGAGCCACTTCGATTCGAGATGTGGTAGTGGTAGATGAACTCACTCCAAGATCGAAAAGGACGTACCCACTTGAACTTGGAACCATCCGACCGCGATGCGTCATAATTTGCCTGCCATCGAATGAAGTCCATCAGAAGGCCGTTTTTGTTAACTATTTTCTTTGGTGTTAAGTGTTACCATTTTTTTATCAGTTAGATTTTACTTATTAACAGAAATGGTAACTTGAACAATAAAATACTACTTCTATTATATATTGTAAGTTTGGATAATTTATCTCAAAATAAAGCACGCTTTAGTTACCATTTATTTTTACTCAAGTCAACGATATATATTGTAATTATGCAATTCATGTTAAGTCATAGTTACATTTTATGTTGATTAATTGATTAGGTTATTCATCTTAATACAACAGATATTGTTCATACGAAAGTCATTCTATTGCATTTTAAAGTGGATGGCAGTAAAACAAACTCCTAGTCGTCATCAGAGTCCCATTCTGCCTCAACATTCTCCATTGCCCGTGCCGCTGCATTGTTGTGAGCACCGTCTAGGTTTGCGTTATCCTGTGGGTCCTTTATTCCGGCCTTTGTCCGGCAGAAATCCATCAGCAACTTTTCCATCCGTTTCGGCTCGTCGTCACAATTCTTGTCAGCCTCCCTGTCTGCTTTCACTAACTTGCGAAGAATTGAACTGTTTGATGCCTTCGGGACTCCAGCCACCCCACTTACACTGTCCTTGAGCTTTTCCAGTGTATTTACCGGCTGTCTTTGTTTGTTTCCTTCTCGTGATCTCCTCACCTTCAGTCGCAATTGCAGCTGCGCACCTGCTACCGAGTCGATGCGGGCTGCGACTTCTTCACCAGCCCTGGTTTTCCACTTTTCCAAGTAATTGTCAATTAACAACAACGCAAATGCTTCATCACTCACACTGACAATTTTTGATCCACTGGGGTCTCTCGCCTCCGAAACGAGCTGCTTTGTTTTCGCATTATTCCATGCGGTAGCCCGCAAACACACCTCCAAAAACTGTCGAAGAACCAGAGAAACGCTTTCCTCTCTCTTTCGGTAGTCGCTCGTCTTAGCTTGCAGAATTCATCAAAAGTGAAGAATTCCTCTTCACGATTCTTGAACACTGTATTGATAGCTTTGACCACAATCTTTTGCCAGACAACTCACACGTACTTCGCTTCTGATTCAAGGCCGTCTTGAACGAATTCTGGTACGTCAACTGAAATATGTATGGATTCCGTGGCCTTTCCTCCGCCAGCACCTTTTGAAAAGCTTCGTTAAATGACTTGGTACTGGTAACGAATTTGATCTGACGGAAGAGTGTGTTTTAACAAACAAAACAATCCTCCGTACAACATTCTTCTGTGCTGTTGGAGCTTCAACGGCATCCTGCTAACAATTTCCCTGGAATCAGCTCTCGCCGGTGGTGGAGGTGGCGTACCGTGTTCCTCGCTGTTGCTTGTCCTCAGAGGATTCACTGCGCCTGCCTGGGCACTGCGTCTCGACTCTTCAGTAGCTTCGCGGGCACCGCTCTACCTTCCTCCGGCGATGCCAATGGGTCGTCGTCAAGGTATGAGTTTGCTGAAACGTAAGAATCAATTTCTGCCCCGTCATCATTATTGTCGTCGTCATCAGCCTGGTCGTCGTCGTCGTCATCATCAGCCTCGTCTTCAGCGCCATCGGTGGGTTCAAAACAAGAATCATCATCCGCCGACTCAATGTCGCCAGAATCTGACGAGGTGTTATGCACTTTTGTTGTTTTCGTTTTTTTGGACTCCTTTGTTTTTTTCTGTCTATATTTCCTCTTGTTCCCCGCGCCAACAACTCGTTTCCGTTGCGTAGACGCTGCTGCAGCAGCTTCCGCTGCCTCTGCTGCAGCAGCAGCTTCCGCTGCTTTAGCTGCCTTAGCTGCCTTAGCTGCCTTAGCTGCCTTAGCTGCTTTAGCTGCACGTCTTTCAGCCTTCTTCGTCTCTGCCTCTCTCCTTGCGGCACGCTCCAACGGTGTTTCGCGAACGGGTGTTTGGTCAGCTGGTGGTTCGCGAATGCGTCGCGAAGAACTCCGAAGGTTCTGAGATGGCGATGCTAGAGCAGGATTCTGTGGATTTGACATGCTGACAAAGGGAATAGAGCAAGCAACAAGACGAAGTGTTAGCGAAAGCAACAAGTTGTATTTTAGATCGCATCAATTGAAAATGAGAGATGGATCAATTATTGCAATATTATGTTTGCTTGAAGTTCACTTTACACTATATCGTATCTTTTTATTCCAAACATGTCAATTTACTACAACACTGTATGCTTTTATTTTGTTTGAATGTACATACACATTTAATACATAATCCACCGTTTTTACTCTATGATCTTATATGGATATGTATTGCTTTTCAAATACATATATGGTACACATGGACTGTACTCGCTCGGTGTCATGCATCATACTAGGTACTGTGTACATCGTTGTACACGTAATGGTATAAGTTGCAGTGTCCTGCGTTTCAATCACGTCAATAAATCTTGTTATTGGCGACTAAAAATACATTCCATTCATATACTTTTATAAATGCTATACATAGCCAAAAAATTCTATACATGTGACTTGTTGTACTTAGGGCAGCATGATACATGACATGATGACTTTTGGATACAAGATTCCTAAATGTGCGCAATTTTACACAATGTACAGTGTAGTATTGTAGCGCTGTTACAGTGCATACTACGGTCCTGGGAAAGTAATATATTATACATGCATAATAAAGTCAACACTTATTGAAATATTGGTGTTCTGTGTTGTTCAATGGTTTTGGTGTATTTGCATTGAAGTACTATTGACTTAATATCGAATCCACATATCCGTATCATAAATAAATATAGCGTCTATTTGTTAGATAAAAATCGAATTTATTTAGAGGGCTTGCAATAAAGTCCCAGGTGTGGAGTCCCTTAGAGTTGTGTGTACCATGTCGTATGCGCCTGGTATGCAATTTCTGACACCAGAATTGCACCATTACCTCCATTGAATCAGAACATTCAATGAAGCCTCTCGCCCGATCATTGCGTTGTTGTTGATCCTTTCTTGCTGCGTGCGTTTCTTCTGCAACAACTGCACAGTCCTCGCCAGGCAGCGGGTTGATTGTCGTTTTGTGGACGAAGAGTACGGGGAGGAGGACGCGCTCGCAATTGTTGTCAGTGGTCTTGCGTTGTTGTCGATCCTTTCTTGCCGCGTGCGTTTCTTCTGCAACAACTGCACAGTCCTCGCCAGGCAGCGGGTTGATTGTCGTTTTGTGGACGAAGAGTACGGAGGAGGACGCGCTCGCGACTGTTGCCATTGGTCTGGTGTTGGGTTGTCTCCTCGTCGTGGTGCGTGATCACCATCCCATTCTTGTCGAACGAAGTGGCGTCGCGCGGACCTTACCTGCCAGGCAGCAGGAGAAGGCCGAACAATGTCATCCAGTCGACGGGGTTGGCGGTCGCGGGAAGGGTAGATTCGACGTTGTCGAAGAGAAGGGTGCCGCGGGAACCGGACGATGCCGACTGCGATGTCCGTTCGGAATCTAGGGCAGTCGCCCCGTGTTTTGGGGTCGCAGGCAATCGTGGACGGGGCGGAATCGCCTCCCCTCAGGCGTGGGACAGAGAGTCTTCCGACTCCCTCGTCGGTTATGTCGCTGTTGTCCATGGCTGTCGTACCGGAAGAAAGGCGTGCGTTCCGGCGACGGTTCCGACGTGCGAAGAAGGCGAGTGCGCCGGGGGAGTGCGGGCTGGTCGGTGGGTTCTTGGGTGGTCGGACGCCGATCCGTGTGGTTGCAACTGCATTTGGGTGGGAGCCGTTCCGACTGCGTTCAATTGCGGACATGTTCCCCGAATCGGGGATGCAGTCCAATTTTTTGAACGAATTCTACGTTATGGACGTTATCGTGAACCGCCGGTCGGCTCCTTTGACTGCTGCATCGGGCGGCGGCCATGCGGTTTGTCACGCCCAGTCGTACATCCCTGACGATGGGGCACCGGATGGGGATTACCAGTTCAGGGCGGTGATCCTCTTCCTACCCCAGTGTGGGGTCTTCTACTGCAGTCGTGATCGCCACGCTGGTGATGCTGGACTGCAGGGCACATTGAGGGCTTACGACATGAGCTGGCTTCGCTTGGTCAGGACTGAATCGGAGCACTGTTTGCCATCGTACACCTTTGGTGATGACAGCTATGTGCAGCGGTTTTATTCTGATACCACATTGCCTTGTGGTACCCGTCAAGTGTCAGCGTGGAGGCTCGACTGGGCGAGTGCTCCCGGTCAGCAGGTACGGTTGGTATACCGGGCAAGCCAGGAGGGATGGAGAGTTGCCCTGCTCCCCCAGACTTCATCGGCGGCATGGACTATCGGATGTTCCTTCCGACTACCGCGCCACGAATACCTTGACCGGCTGAAGGCTTCCTCCAGTGCAAGGGAGGGTTGTCGGCACTACGTGGACGGGGCCCGTCACACTGACCTTCCGGAGTCTTGCTGGATTATTGACCCCAACGTGCATCATTTCGTTGACGTGCACATCGCCATCGACGAGATCCCGGATCGGGTGTCGGTTGTCATGGTGAGGAACGTTGGGAAAATGGACCCCCGTGATGATCGACAGCAGTTATTGGATGAGCTTACGGAGAGGTGCAGTGCAATTAAACTTGCCGGTGGGAAGGGCACTGCGAGGGCGAAGTCTTCTGATGTTGGGGGGATGATTGCAATTGGGACCAGGATCACTGTGAAGAAGGGCGATTCTGTCGATTGTCCCGCTGTCCACGACAAGGTTCCGTACGCTGCAAACTCGATTGTTGGGGAGGATGTCGTCCGCGGGCTTGTGGTGGACTTGGCGGATGTCGGAGCTGTTGCTTCCCCAGGTGTACTCTGTGATAAGAGACACGGAGGTGAATTCTGGCAGGCGGTGGCACCAATGGATGGCGTTGCCTTTGGTTGGGACGACTCCGACAGCGATGACGACGACGACGACGGCGGACGATGGCGATGACGATGACGATGATGGGGATGACGGCGGCAACTACAACTGTGGCGTTGTTGATGATGATCTCTTCATCACTGCTCGTTTGTTGGCCGATGCCCAGGCCAAGAAGACGCAGGCCAATACCGCCAACGCCGCCGCCTGGATTTCCTAAGCAGGAAAATCAGGGGCTGCTTGCGGTGTTGGAGCGTCGGCGACGGGTTGCGTACACTATCGACCTGAGTTATAACCTGGGTAACTCGTCTCACTTTGACGTTAACGATGCCTCGCAGGGTACAGTTGTTGGACAGAGGAGATGCTTGGCTGGGGAGAACTGGTACTTCATCATGCCCAATGTTGAAGGCAAGCGACCGAATGGAACCAAGTTCACTGGTTTGGCCATAAAACTTGGCCACGGAATCGCGATCAGCTGGGATGGCAGGATTGTAAGGCACTGCACGTCTGTTTCATGTCCTGATGGCTTGGACAGCGGTTACGTTGGTGTTGCAAAGGATTCTACATCCTTCGTGAACACCCTCTACGGGGTGTTCACCTGCGCCAAGAAAGATCGTTCAGGCTGGACGTGCTGGGTGTGCTGCGAATTATCGGCCTGTTCTCCGACCCGATCCTTGGAGGGAAAGGGTGCCCAGTAAGAAGCGCTTGAACCGAAAACGTCGGCGCCGCCGGAAACACCGGGATGAATTGACGGTTGCCCAAAACCCAATTGAAGACGAGGTGATCGCAACGGCAGCCACCCTTGAAGCAGCTGCTGTCGAGCCCATCAGTGTGCGCTTGCCGAAGCACGTTGTTGCGGTGTCTCGACAGCTTTCCCTTGTTGGGAGAAAGAGGAAACCGCAAGTGGAGCCAGGAATGGGGACCTCTGCGAATGGGGGTGGTGTTGATGGCGAACGAAAGGCCGTACCTAGACAGCCTACAGCAGCTGACCTGGCAATTGGTGGCGCATACACGGTACCAAGAAAAAAAAGAGCTGGTGATGTGCAGGGGCTACTGCGGCGGTTGACTTAACCGCTTCGTTGTTACCAGGAGGACGAAGTGCGGGGCAAGAAGACCTGCACGTTACTATTGAAAAACGAAGAACGTGAAAAATAAGTCTACTACTTGCGAACGTTCTCCTTCCCGCAGCTCGTTTGCGTTTCTTGGCCGCTGCTTCGTCTTCCTTCTTCTTTTTGGTGGCAAGCTTTTCTGCTTTCTTTGCTGCCACCTCCTTGGCGTTGTCTTCGGGTGTCTTCACGCCGAAGACGACTCTACCGGGCAAGACATGGTGGTCAACATCTTTGTCTCGTAATCCTCTTCGAACCAGGTGTCATCTTCAACATTGTTTTCCAGATCACTATGCTCCCGCTCAATTATTGCGTCCCATGCAAGGGACCATTCCACTTTCCTTCTGATGAGGAAAAGGTAATGCCGATCCCACCTTGACGCTTTCTTTTCTCCAAATGGTGGGATGTCTTCTGTGCCAAGTAGCGGCGGATATCGCCTTGACATCCACAAGGAACAATGTTGGTTGTCTGTGGTCGGAGAATAAAAATGGGGTTTGTAACGCCCTATGAGGACATTGGGCGTGTTGAAGTCAGTGGGGTTAACTGGGTCAAGGTGTGGGCAACGGCGTACAATCCAGGTTGCACACTTGTCTGCCCATTCACTTCAATTCTTCTGATTGAGCTCGGAAGCTGGCGCAGATCAACGAATGTATGGATGAATGCTGGAAGGTCATGCTTCTCCCTTTCCAGTCGATCATTGCGCAATCATTCCAAGGTTTACCGTCATAACATGGATGTGCTCGGTACATGTTACCCCTTTCATCTGTGTACGGGTAAAGCACCGAAGAGACTGTTGTGGCATTTGGGGCAGGCAGAAGTTTCAAGAAACTTTGACACCAAAGGTGGAAGTTTCACGACTGGCTCTGCGTTCTGACCGCTACGCACATGTGTCCAACGACACGAGAATTCATCACCAGTTTTCCACACAAGGTGGAATTCACGTCCAGGGTCGAATTGATGGTTGCTGGTTCCTCTCTCTGGTTCTTCTTCCCTGATGTTGGTATGGCACTGCCTTTTGTCGCTCTCAACATCTGCCCAAGCAAGTGATACAGCGAGATTCTCAACGTACCGATGGGCTGCTTGTTTTGTGAAAGAAACAGCTCGTTTCTGCGAGTTTCTTGTTGTTATCTTCGCAAGGGAATGTGGGCTGATTCAGCGTACGAACTGTTCACGTTCTCTGGAACCCCATGGTCCAGAATGTCCTCGCACAGATGCAGGACCAAGTGCGTTTTGATGGTGTTATTTCCCATGCCTGAAGGACGAGGTGCTACTTCAGCGACAAACCGCATCAACCACTGCACAGCAACATGGGAGCGCCTCACCATTTTTTTCGGGATTGTTGGCTGCTTCATCCATTGGTGCCAGACCAGGAGGGAGGATACGACAACTATCCAATCTTCGATATGATTGCTGTAACATAACCTTTGATCGTTGACCCCTTCTTTTGGGGTGACCTTCTTGCCAACATTGAAGATGGAGCGGAAACACGTCGTGTGCAATGCGAATAGTTTCACCAAAAGGCATCCCGCCATCTCGTGTCCCATGAGATTGGAGCCAGAGGAAAAACCTCGAGAGAAATTTGTTCGTGGAACATCACGGTCACTCTGCCTTGATAGGGTGCAGCCCAACTTGCGCACAGTGCATCGTAATCCTTCAATGCCTGGGACTTGGGACCGGCCTGAGCCGAGAAAGCCTGGAGGCAGTACTTAAACCAACCAAGCGAGATCAAGTGCAGCATTTCGCCTGGGCACGCACCAAAAATTCCGCGCTTATTGTGCATGCCAAATCGGACGCCTTCAAACCCGTTCTTGAGATAGTTCTGAGACATTGATTGGAGCTCAGCAGTCAAGCCCCTCTGCACTAAGGAATCAACTTTTTTTGGGAGACGGTGGGGGAACTTTGACTTCGAATACCCCGTCAAGTAACTGGGGCATTCACAGATTCGGCAAAGCTGTTTGACCTCCATGAATCTTGCTGTGTAATGACCACAGAGACGGTCGTGACCCTCTGTATCGCCGACGATGAAAGGTACATAGGGGTGGAACACCACTTTGTGAATGGTGTTGTTGTAATGCAAATTCCATTTGAAGCCACTGTTCTGTAGAATCAAAAATCCAGACTCTTCGAGTATAAACTGAATCTGCATGTGTGTTTCATTGAGGAGTAACGTTGCCCAACTAAGATCACCGTTGGCGGATGAATTGGGTTCTTGATTCGCACAACATCATCCGCCAGATCTTCTGGAGAATTGAAATCGGAATCAACATCTGCGCTAGTTGGGAGGTGCGGGGGTGCTGTGATTGATGTATCAAGGATGCGCATGGCACTTGGGAGGCGGCGCATAGTGTGATTCAATAGACCGTGTGAGATTGTTATGGGCTCCATTTGGAGCCGTCCTGCCATATCGATATGTGTCTTATCCATTGCTATGACGCAAGGTAACAGCATATCAACGCCAAACTTCTTTATTAGAGCCTCGTATGTCTTTCTGTAGCAACGACCAGTGTGGATGTCGCCAACATCAGACGATGCTTGTGGTGCGATGAATGGATCCTTTGCGTCGTCAAAAAAATTTTCGTCTTGATTAAGTGTGGGACATGAGAGAAGTGACGCAAACACTTCGCGGGCATCAAAGTAAATCATGGACACTGTTCTCTGGGTGTAAGGCAGGTACAATTTCTTCTCCTTCGGGATCAATCCGTTCATGTTGTACCTTTCGTACAAGTTAGCGATTACCTTGCTGCGACTGGGTTGACAACCCTCGCGGAAAGTATGACCACTACCATTTGATTTTGCAGCCCACTTGAGTATGATCTCAAACGCTTTGAGTGGACAATGGAGCTCCTTTAGGAGCTGCAATAACTCAATTAAGACCTCCTCTTCCCGAGAAAAACGCGCAAGACCTAGCGGGTTATCTCGCAGCTGGAAAAGTTTCAGATACAAGTCCAAAACACCGGCATCGGACCTTCCTCGCCTTCACTTGCATCACTGGGGACATCCTCCTCATCAACATTGTCATTCGGAAAACCATCATCGTCATCCATCACAAAAAGTCTTCGTCGTCAACTCCATTCACATTGATGATTGGCGGCTCGTCATCCGCCTCTCCTCTTACAGTTGCACGTTGTGCACGAAAGAGAGTGCTATACGAAGAGGATCTCAAATTCGGACGGGTGCCATGATCAGCGCCTTCACTTTCACGACACTCATCTGTGTCAGCGCGGCGTGGCATGTAATAAGAACCACATGCCAAACTACGCACAAGGTGCACCAAGCCTCTTGAAACTTTTCCCACAAACAGCACAATCCTCAGAAAGTGATGTCGACATAGTAGTAGATTAAAGATAGACAACGAGTGAAGAGTGTTGCAATACGAGCACAATTCTTTGATCAGGCGATGTAATATTTTAAGAACTGCCAGATATGGTGGTGAGAATATAATTCCCTTGTCAAACGACATACCAACAATCAGCATGACGAAGTCGTACATAATGGAATGGTAAAAGAAATGTTTGAATATCAATATATTTTATTGAAATATGTTATGTATGGTTTGACGCCTTGAGATATGTTACTATATCTGTTTGAAGTATGGTCTAAGTTACCATGACAAAAAAAACGATGTTCATCGGAAATTGAAGATGTTCACTGCTTATTATTTACCGTCAATGGAAAGAAACAAACATTGTAGAAACATAAATTATAATATTCAGTTATCATAAGACTATACTTACTTTTGATTATTATATGTTAACATTAGGCAATATATTAATGACTTACGACCAAAAAGTAACCATTTTTTGACATAGTTAACAAAAGCGGCCTTCTGATGTCGCCAATTTTGAATGAAAAGACCAATCTGTCCGACTCCTTGTTCCACATAGAGATGCCGAAAGTTAGCTCCCCCCAATTCGAGTGGACCATATAGGATTTCGCGTTTGGTATTTCGATTACTGGACGCTTTCTAACCGCTGCCGAGAAATGGAAGAGCATGAGAGTGGATAGGTCACACTCGGGACGTAACAAGCATAGTAGAATGTCCACGTTTCGAGCTTTGTCAACGGGCACTTCCAAAGAAAGGTTGTGAGGTCGTCGCTTTTTGATTTCAGTCGCTTGTACTGTTCCGTCTGCGTTCCTGCTGGATCCTTATAGTGTCCCAATGTCTTGTGTGCTTGATATGGCGAGAGTAACTGAAGATCGTGTAATATCCCGGTTGCTGGATCGTGTACTTTCAAGAACTGCTGGTGGACATCCGTCTTCGGTGCAAGAACCGGGGCTCCCTGCATGGAGAATAACCACTGCAAAACATGGCATGAGCACTTCGAGAGTTCTAGGGCGCCACCACTGACGTGGAGGAGATTACTCCATTGCTGTGCATTCGTCTGTGCATGTTGTAGAACAACAGACAACGTCGCTTCGGATCCATCTGAAAGAAACGTGTTCGTTTGTCCGTTACAATCGTCGACAAAACCCACCATGCCGATGGAAACTGACGTTGAGTTATCTGGTGAAACATATGTTGCAGGTTGGGCAATCTCGTCATAACTATCGAAGAGGCAGCTTGATAAAAAGCACCAAATTGCCGGGGAGTTTGCGCTTCCTTGGCCCGTACCATAAATTGGCATATCATCAGAATGAGAGTATCCTGTCGGCGCCAGGCCCAACTCGGTTCGAATTCTGTACTCCGCTTTCTCCAAAGTCTCAGCGTTTGTTTGAGTAACTTGGAAAGGTACGCCAAATTTGCGGCTAACTAACATACCAATGCTTGGGATGATCCGATCGTAACATGCCGTTGCGTCATAGTTCGTTAAAACGACAGGTTTCCTTGTTGCTCGAGATATCTCACACTGTAATTCTTCCATAAAAACCGGGTCTGTCGCATTGCGTCGTGGGCGCGACCCAAATTGTCCTTCGTTCAAAACGGCCAGGGCCTCTGCTTGGTACATCGCTATTCGCCACTTGATCCCTAGAGCGAGGTTAAAATCAGCCTCATATATATGTATGACTCGTGTCCGATGCAAGCGCACATTGTCCTCGTCTTTGAAAAGAATAGTGTTGGCGATAGTTTGCCATCGCCGATATGAGTATCCTCTCTCCAGTGCATAATTTAACAAGGCCAGATGCACGGCCCGCAGTTCGTTTTGCATTCGATTCAACTCATCTCGGTTGTCTCTGAATTCTTGGGAAAGCTCTTCATCCAATGCATCGGAAGAATAAGAGTGACGTGCGATCAGGGCTTTATAGTGGCCTAGATGCATACCCGACGGTGACGTTGTTGTTGATTCTGCCCACACCCGAAGTTTCGCGCAAAACTCGTCGTCTGAGATAGTAGGAAACGACGGGGTCTCCGCAATGTCATGTACATGATGAAGATGTCGCAATAACAGTTGCACATTGTCATCTAAGACATGGGAAGGGGAATATGTTCCGTGGAGAATATCGTCGCCTATTTTGCCGTCACCTTTGAAACCAAGTTCTTCTGCCAGGGGTGGAATTGTAAACGGTGTTCCATGAGCTTGTCCGAAATGTTTCCGATTCCGTTCTTGGAGAAGACGCAATATGTCTGTAGGAACTTCCACTTGTGTCCACTCCGTGCACGTTTTCGGATCGTCAAGCGGATGTAATGGGATCTCAATCCGTGTTACTCCTTGTCGAGTCTTTTGCCCTTGGACGTGTTTCAATTTCCGAAACAACTCCTTTAAATCCTCTGCTTTCTTTAAACGTCGAAGGATCTTTGCTTTCGTCTTATCAGCCTTGTCTTGGGAGGCTTCTAAGTCTTCAATTTTCTTGCGCCGCTCCTGATCCCTTTGTTGATAACTGTCTGCAACTATCTCTTTTACTCTTGTTTCGGCTGCTCTGAGGGCTCTCGAACACGTGACTTTTGAAGGTGGTAATTCAAACGGGACATCTAATTCGGCGATTGCTCTTGTCAACTTATCCGAATTGTCGTACCCTGTTTTGAGGCTAGAGAGATGCTTTTTCAGGATCGAGACCACTTTACGGGCTTGTGCGAGTTCCACTGACCAGGCCGGTTCCCCTACGCGACGTGTCTTTGCTTCTGCTGCTAGACTTGCTGATAACACATCGGAATCCAATCGCTCCGCGTATTCATGTCTATTGCCCGGAAATGATAGCTGAAGAACACGACGAGAAGCGTTGTGATGGTCAAATAAAATTCTGTGCTTCTCTCGAATATACTCGGTGACTTGATGAACATTGTTGGAGAGCAGACCTCGCTTTGCGCGCGTTGCAAGTTGTTGTGTCCCGGAGCCAAACAACATGTCGGTGTCGAAATCGAAAAAATATCCACGATGGTCGGAGATGAAGTGGGCATTAAATTCTTCGTATCCGGCCGAAATTAACGCGTCGCTTGCGAGAGGGTTTGCTAACGCGTAATCCAAACGCTTGGATCCTCTTGCATAAGTCGCCGGAGGAGAGGATGAATGACGGCTTGCCATAAGGTCGATCAGTCCTAATGTACCCGCAATCTTTACCATTCCCTCGGGATCTGTACCAAGATGCTCATTAAAATCGCCAACCACTATCAAAAGAATTCCTTCTTGATTGTATGATTGAAGTGCCGCTAGTAAATCGCGCCGAAAAGCTGTCCGAGGATTCGTTACTGTAACTTGTGCGAGACATAACAAACTCGTTTGCTGAGCTGCGACCGTGATCTTTCCCTGTTGCGAAGACTTATCGATTGGTTGGTACACTGAGAAGATAACAACGCGTCGATCGCCTTGTCCAGTGAACTCTTGAATGACCCATCGTCCCCATTTGTCGCGTGATTGTTTTACTACTCGTCCCATTAAACTACCAACTGTCATAATCATTGTTCCTCCTGGTTTGTATGATGTTTCGACAGTGATTGGTGTAGTTCCCATTGTAATGCGATGGCGTTCCCAATGCTGACGGGCCGTATCGAATATCGAACTTCGAATTTTGAACTGAGATGTGTCGAGATTGTGTTCTTGAGCGCAAAAAATATCGGCTTGTATTTCTTTTATCGATCGACAAATATCCTCAAATGTCCCGCCTCGTCGGTCGAGAGAAATGCCGTTGACATTTATCGAGTACAACCGAGTAATTGTTGGATCTTTGGGACCCATTGGATCGCCCCATGGTAAATTGGTTCTGAGATTTTTGAGTGTCGGACTGGATTGACGGTGAATACCTATTGGGTCTCTTGGTTCTGATCCTGAAAACAATTGTCGCCATTTTAGTTTTGCGTCTTCCAATAACGTTGTTGGGGAGGAAGACGCAGGTACCGCCTGTGGCTGTACTTCGTCCGAAAGTGAACTCATGATGCTGACTCCCCGCCTTGAGAGCTTTTTTCATTGTATCGACTCTCGAGGTCGGTGGCAATATCGTCCAACTTTGTTGTTGCGTGTTGCGGGAGATCTGTGGTGTCATCGACAGGTAATGGTGTATTAACTGCCTGAGATAAAGGGGCCAAATTATCCGGTTCTTGATGCTGTGATGCCGCGGCATGGTCCTCCTCTGGATCTTTTTCTTTGCAACCGGTCCGATATTTCTTTTTAATGGGTGACGAAAACGTAACCCTGTCCAGCTGACAATTTGGAGGTTCAGGAGAGGTGGAATGTTGCATGTCATCGTCATCCTCTGCGCTATCCCTTCTAATTGTCATGGGGTGGCTGCCATGCGTCTGACCATTCTGTATGTGTGTCTGGGCTATCATGTCCATGAGTGCCGATATCTTATCGCTGAGTTTGTTCACTGTGCCCCAAACTCCGGCTTGTGTTTCCATAACATTCATTAGGTTCCCTTGCATCACGTCGAACCTGTGATCTAAATCATCGAATCTTGTAAATTGTCTCTCCATCAGCAGCGATCATCCCGCACCCATGTAGTTCTTGAGGCCTTGTGTTGTCGCTGGGCAGGGCAGACAACAGGCCTAGAGAAAATCCGGCTCCGGTGGGACATGACATGGTTTACAATGCATACCGTCTGTTGGATCAAGAAGCGAAAACGGGGTTGTTGGAACGGGGTCATGGTCAGTACACAATCGGCGTACGGATAACTCTCTGGGCAAGGGTTTCAAATGAGCGTCGGCGCTGGGAACAATCAGGGCCTCAGTGAACGTTAAACCACCTCGCAAATTCATGGGTTGCAAACGAATGTATACGTCCTGCGAACGACGAAGCCGGTGAGGAAAGTGAATAAAACCTGGACTGTCGGCAAAACTGGACATGTGGTAACCTGTCGTGCCCAGTTGTTTGGATATGGCGGAGTGGGAGATGATTATACCCGGAATCGTTGGCGTGTGGTACGTGCGTACGAAAACGTGTGCAGGAGTGCCGGAACGTCCGCGATTATCGACTGGGACACAGAGAAAACCAACACCGGTTGGGTGGTGGGCGTGTTGTCCGGCGTCGAATAGACGAACGTTTGTTTGTCGGAGAGGGCGATACGCAAAAAGCAAGGAGGCCTCGTTCGTAGTGCATGCCATTGAGCCGTTGTCCGCATGAGCGAAAGACAAATCAGAATCCGGATCATATGTGGCGGCCAAACGACGAAGGAGCAGCGGTTCTGCGGGGCCGAGAGTTTCTGAGGTCACAACCGTGTCCGAAGTGGGTAACGCAAAAGATGCGGTGGCCACATCGATCGTGACTGAACGCATGGTTGCAGCCGCAAAACACTCTTCAAAATCGCTGTTGTCATGATCGTCAACATTCGTGGTGATTGAATGTTGTTGATATCCGGTAGGTCCACAATCATCATCAAATGGTTCGTCAGGGAGAATTGCAGGGCTCTCGAGGGAGGAGATGGTTGTTCCGACAGTGGGTTGATCGGCGTGGATGCTGCGAACAGTACGAGACATTTGAGCCGAGACATTTGTGGATGGACCGGAACGGGAGCGCGCACCAGCAATGGCGAGGCGACTGCGAAATTGACGATGCGATGCGGCGACCTGAGCTTTAAGTTGAGGGTGACGTTGCGCAAGGCTCTCTGCAACAATGTAATCGACAAAACGATTACAATCCGCCAGAGTGTGCCCAGGTTGTTGACATCCGAGGCATGTCGCCGACGCACTCTGATTTTGGGTCATTGAACGGACGAGGAGTTCGATTTCGTCATCAGCAAGGCTGTCAGCCGCGCTGTCACCAGAGTCACGAGAGAAGGGAGCGGTCTCAATACGGCGAATGACACCTCCGGTAGAAGGTGCCGAGGAGCGGTGTGCCGAGTGGGAGGAGGTTGGTGCATCTCGACCGGTCTCGGCAGCGTACTCCACGAAAGTAGTTGCAAGTTGCGGCATGGACAACTTGAATGGCAATGTTCCGGACGGGCCCGTTCGTTTATCGCGCTCCACCAAACGCCGATAGTCCGCGCGCCAATCAGGGAGTAAGTTGCGGACTGCTAGATCAAGCGCTTCGGACTCGGTGTACGTGCGGGTAGCCAATCGTTCACGAGCCATGAAATCCTGGAGTCGACGGATATATAGACTGAACGGTTCGTTGCGATATTGTCGAGGGATTTCGTTGGCAGTGGACAGGACCGAATGGAGCAAAGGATGATGAAGACGGAACAACGCGTAGAGGGCATGATATCCGGCGTTGGGGGGCATCCTTCCACGGCGTTCTGTTCCTTTGAACCAACCGGGAAGGTAGACTCGAGGATCAGGACTGAGTAGATCAGGCCTGCCATGAAACGATCGGCTTGACGGACTGACTCGGGAGTAAACACCACCATGCACCGTGGACTTCGTCTTCTTTCGCAGATTCGTAGGAGGACACCAGATACCCCATTGGAGACAAGTGGAACAGAACAATTTGTACCAATGAACAAACGAGTCTCGCCTTCCAGCATCAAACTTTGGGATAACGGCCTTCCGGAAGTCTTTGAACTTAACCTCCGCATACATGAACTGTGTCATGTATTCTTCGAACGTTTCTGCACCAAAAGTAACTTCTGTAGAAAACGGATGATTACGAGTCGGTGTTCTAACTAATGCATTCGTACGGGTCGTCGTCGCGGACTCGAAAACAGGACGGAGTGGAGGGGTCACGCCGGCATACTGATCGGTAGGTGTCCGAAAACGGCTAAAGGGAGGACCACCGTTCTCACCTACAGCACTGGTATCGATATTGTGTCCACGAAAATTGGCCTGTGGGACCTGCGTTGCTGCCTCCGGCGCTGAGCGAGGTTGTGTATCGCCTGCCGGGTTGTTATCATCCGTTGCCACTGGATCATGAGCGGGAATGCCATCAGCAGGACGCGCTGATGCGCGAAGCGGGACATCGATGGCAGGGGCAATCGATGAACCAATCGTATCGACTTCAGATGGTACCCGGGAGCGCCGGCTTCCTCTCTCACTTCTAGCCGAACTTGCAGTGGTCGAAGAGCGTCGAGGCGTGGGGATCGCGTTGTCTGCGAGCAGAAAACGGATCAAGATGGGAACGTACACCGCAGAAGATGGGCGGGGGCGATCTCCGAGACCACGTTTGACAATAAGGCGTTCAAACGCCGGCTTGCGTAGCGAAATGATTGTATGACGGTCTCGGGCATGGTACATTCCGAAGCCAGCATCAGTGAGGAGAGACATGGAGTCGGCAGGAAGCCATGTAGTGTCCTCTAGTTGCTGGGCAACTGATTCACGAACGAGATCGTGGTAGTTGTCGCGCAGTGTCATCGTGTCCACATTGAAAAGGTCGGCGAGCGGTAGTTCGGCAATCGGACAATCCTCGATGTCAATGGTAATCACGATGCAGTCATTGCTGCGGTCGATCTCCTCAGCGTCCGCCATGGTGACGAACGATTTGGAGGATGGTAGAGTCTACGCCACACGTTCAATATGGGTCCACGTGTGAAGTTGACACCTTGCTGACGTGGTCGTGTGCGTCAGCCGAAGTTTACGTAGAAAGTACTTGCAATATTTGGGCTCATAACCTGTGAAACCAAACCTTCCAAGGCCACGCGTCGGCAAGTGCTCGCCTGAAGGGTTTGCACCTCAAGCGAACCAATTCGGTGCCGAGACAATGAGAATGCGAATACGAATGAGTCCGGCTGAAAACAGGTGCAAACACACGGGCGAAACAAGTGAAGACAGTAAGGAAGATTGGATGCTTGTCAATATCAGAGCTGTGACTGGACCTCTTCACCCTTACGATCAAGTGGACCGGCAAAGATGCTAATGAGGTAATAGTCGGCTAAGGGCCTGCCTTATCGGAACGAAAAGTTGAGATGAAAAACTGACCCCCCAACTTTTATCTTCGAAAATGTTACATACCCGGCCTTATCGTGAAGACAGAAAAAGCTGTGTTTTCCGGGTGTTTTTTGTCTTTAGTGTCGCAAATTCATGCCGTACTCCAGTACTTTCTTGCCGACTGTACATTCATAAATCTCACGCTGGGAATATATTGTTCAGCCTCATCCACCATTTGTTCTCCCTCATTCCAAGAAGAGTCACTTTGTGGAGGATGAGAAGAAGTGTCGCTGATTCATGACAATAAATGTTAGGTTAGGATTCATACTAGGAGTGGTATTTATTTTGGAGAACAACAAGTTGGTGGCAAAGATTTTACTAGTAGATGTAGTATTAAGTTATTCGCCGTTGTCGTTGCTTGTCGCGGCGTTGTCTTTCGCGTCGCCGTTTCTCGTCGCCTTCGTCATTATGTTGCCGTTTCTCATCGTCTTCGTCATTATGTCGCCGTTGTCTTCGCATCGCCGTCGCTTGCATCTTCGTTGTTATGATGTTACCGTCGCTTGTCCTCTTATTCGTTGTCTTGTCCCTGTGTCGTTCTGGTCTTCGTTGCTATGTTGCCGTCGCTCGTCGTCTTTTTGTCTTCTTCATCGCAGCGTCGTCGTGCTCGTTGTTGCTATGTCGCCGTCGCAGCGTCGTCGTGGCGTGGTCTTCATCACTCGTCTTGTTCATCGCTCGTCGCAGCATCGTGATTGACTTCGTCGCTCGTTGTCTTCGTTGCTATGTGATCGTCGCCGGCAATACTATAACGCTTGGCTGACTTGACACCACTGTCAAACGTCTACTTGAATGGGGTGTGATTGATGCTTTTGTTCTCTTGGTCCTTCTCGTGCGACAACAGTGAGTATTGGCGAGATGATTCCTTCGACTCCAAGGATCTCAACTTTTCATCGAAAAGTTGATGTTAAAAGTTGAGCCCCAACTTTTCACAGCAACTTTTCATTAAAAGTTGAGATTGGTCCAACTCAGTTTTTCGAGCAACTTTTAATCGATAAGGCCGGGAGAAGCCCAAAAAAAAAGTTGGGGGGTCAGTTTTTCGTCGCAACTTTTCACTCCGATAAGGGAGGCCCTAAGATAGAAGTTGTGACCGGAGTGGAAGGGTCCACTCCTTTTTAGACTACCGTAGTCCGGTCAGGATATGCGACAGTACCATATAGATACAGTGTACCGGTGATTACGATATAATGTACCGTACTGTAGCAAATAAAATAAAAATTGAACTAATTATAGGGTTGTCACCGTGTTTCAGCCGGTAGGCTGATACCGTGTACCCCGTCCCGGCGGTCGAAACCGCGAGGACTGCTATTATCTAGACAAAGAAAAACCGAAACGGGACTGAAAGAAGACGTGATCCGTGACTGACGCATGGATCAAACGGGACTGAAAAAAGATGTAATCAGTGACTGGCGCGACGTTCCGTCTTTTGTTAACTCAGAAGACGATTGTTTAACTTTTCGGAGCCAGCGCCTACGCGTTGCTGATGGACCTTCTAAGAGCTTAGAAAGAGAACGTTGGCAGTAGTGTTGGTCGCCTATACGAAGGAGATGCGGACGTGAGTGGTAGTACTCGATCTCAATTGCTTCAGCCGTGGAGGATAGATGGTTACTTGACGTAGAGTCGTGGAGACAACCGTTCCGAGCAATCCAAAGTCGACGAGTATGTTGACATAAAGCAGAGATGATTCGTTGCATACGATTGTTTCCAGCACGCGGATCGCAACGAGGAGTATGCATGTCGAGTAGAGCCAGTTCCGACCATTCCGAGCAAGGAAACCTTTGACAGCCGAGTTCCATCCAATTTGTTGCTGCGACGATAGAGCGGAGGTAATCCCAGGGTGGAAATGGGAAGGGTACTGGTGGATATCTGGTGCAAACGCTGAATCAGAAGAAATCACATGACAGATGCCCTCAACGATCAGATACCGGATAGGGTGGGAGTCGTTTGTTAGGATATCCGAGCGAAGGGTAGATCGACTTGAAGCGAATGCGGGATTTGCCGTACATCGAAGAAAATGATGAGGAGTTTCGTCGGCCACCTGACAGCATGGGCAGAGCTTTAGACTATCGTCCTTGATGGGCGCCTCGCGAAAACGTTGTATTCCAAGAGGTAGTACCTCGTGAATGAACTTGAAGTGTTGTGTTCGAAGCGTTGGGCGGAGTTTGCGAAAATGGTTTCCAAAAGTTTGAAAATCGACAAGATCCCAGGCCGCGTCGTTCCATTGTTCTGTTTTTTGTATCTCAGCACGCTGGTGGTATCCATTTACATGGAACCGAATACAATCATCGTAATGTCCGGTGACCGGTGAACCATTAATGTACAAAGTACTCCCATTGTCCTGCCGGTGATCCACCGATGATCGAGATCGGAGTCGTCCATGTTCTCGATATCTGGTAGCGAGAAAATCCGCGTCAATATTCAACCGAGCAGAAACTGGGAGTCGGTCATAAGATATCGCGACATCCTGATGGGCTTTAACCCATATTGGTCGGAAGGAGCGTTTGAGTACCCGAAGTGACGACGAGATAATGGATAGAAGGTCAGCATCCGAGGGCATGCGAATAGATCGACGACGACCGCAAAATGTATGGAAACGGCTGATGGCTGAACGACTGTCAGTGTACCAATTGAAGGAGCACCGATGCTTCAATCCCCAGAATACCGACAATGAGGACAACAGCAGCAGGGCGGATGCACATCCGCCAAGTTCACTGCGAGTAGATGAGTGAGTGTCGTTGGAACCATCCACTGGGCCTGAGCATGTGAACAGAACTTGTTTACCAGTGCTAAGAATCCATCCATGAGTAGCTGAATTTTTACTGAGTCCCCCATCGGAGGCGAGGTGCAGTCGAGACTTGGATCGAAACGCACGCCACACTTGCAGATCGGAGGCTTTTTGTTGAAGCCCATCTAAAAGACGTCGCTCTGTCCTCGATGAAAGGGATGTGATATACGAAGGAAGATCAGGAAAGACTGCGACGGCACTGTAGTTGCTGAAGGAGGAAGACATTTGTCCTGGGGACTTTCCAATAGGTGGGTAACGGAGATAGGATGAACGAATGAACCTCTTCCATAGGCGCTGTTGAGATTTTGAGGGTTTATCCTGTCGAGGCCACTTGGACGATGGCTCAAAGTCAGATGGACGGCTGCCATCAAGATAACACAGCAGAATACGGTTCGGGCGATCGGGATCACACATGTCGGCTAAAGTAGCAACTTGGAGCCACAGGCGGACGAGATTTAAGTCCTGTTGTTGCGCAGGTGTGTACTCTCAAATGGTCCAACTGCATGATGTATTCATCCTTCGGGCCACGAAGTGGGTCAAGATGAAGATCCGAAATCTGTAGGTGCATGTTGTTATTGCCAAGAAACTGACGCACCGACAGTATCCAAGACGGTGTTAAATAAGAAACATGCCGGTTGGGATGCTCCAAGAGATGGAAGTCAACTCCTGCCTCCCGCTGCGAGTAATCGAGGTTCAGTCGGATTAAATTTCCAGCCTCCGAGTCACTGTACAGGGCGTTTCGAAGAAACTTAAGGGTCTCGATACCCATTTCGGTCCGCAAATCATACAGTCCGAGACCACCGAGTTCAAGAGGTCCATATCGTAAGGCTGTTGGGATGGTGCTGCGAATATGCAGGCGTTGAAGGATGACTCTACTGATTTGTGACTGGACCTTGGATAATTCCTCTTCGTTTGTGGCGAGGGCTGCCAGGCTATATCGCATCGATGGAATATAAATCGAACGATGGAAAATCGCAACATCCATTTCAGTCAGACGTGGAGATCGTAAACGTCGCGCAAAAGTGTCCGCTTTTTCTTTCAGAGCAGCAAGATGGTCAGTGAAATCCCCATCGGGTTTAAAAGGACTCCCAGCATTCGAATTGAATCGGTCGGTGATGTTTGCTTTATAGCATGGCGAGTTGGTGATTTGCCTTGAGTCAGGGATATCGACGGAGCATTCGGTATCATCCTTCTTAAGATTGGGCGGCCGTGCTGCCATTCCCATTGAAGAACAAAAAAGGAGCATTTCTTCAAATTTAGTTTGCCTCCCGACATGTATAGTAGTTTTTCCAAGACTGTGCGACAAACTCTAGACGAGCGATAAGATCGCTGTATGAGTCGCCATCATTTGACGTAAAGCCCACCGACGTATCGTCCACGAACGCGTCCGATGACCGTGAATGGGGTCTACCACCAGCGATGGGATCAAAATGCATGCGATGGGGAACAATGCGGTCGAATGCATGTAGGAGGAGAACAACGAGTGATAACCAGACTGCCGGTGATGCGCCGCTACCTTGGCCAGTGCCAAATAAAGGAGCAAAAGGGGTTCCTGAGTAATTCGATTCCGAGACACCGTATGCTGTCTTTACCGTATACCGCATGAATTGAAGAGCCTCTGCATGAAGACGAACTGCATTCTTGGGCATGCCACACCTGCGCGCAGCCAACATACCAAGCGCAACGATGATTCTGTCATAGCACGCTGAGGCGTCGTTGTCAAAACGAGCCATATCGTGACGTAAGACACGACATAAATCGGTTGTGAGCTGCGTTAGCATTATAGGATCGATGGCAGTCCGACGGGGAATGGAACCGTGTTGGGAGTCGTGCAGAAGGTCCAGTGCACATGCGTGACGGACCAATCGATGGCCCCACTGAAGTTTTAAAAAGAAGTTGTAATCCGCCTCGAACAAGTGGACAATTCTTAATCGATGAATACAAGGTTTCCCGGCGTCTTTTTCAATCATGACGTTTGTGGCTCGGCACCATCTTGGAATTGCAATCCCGCGAGTAACAACAATGTTCATAAAATAGACAAAACACTTCAATAAGATCGGATCCTGTATCAAAGCTCGATAGTGCCCAAGGTGACGACCACTTGGTGAAGTTGATGTCTGCTCTTTCCATCCTTTGAACCCTCGAATGACATCGTCCGATGATATTCCAGTAGGGATATCTCCGTGGGTGCGTACGTGCATGGGAATGACAAATGAGGCCAGAAATTCACGAAGATAGTTGTCGGAGCCATGCCACTCCTCAGGTACGATTCCTGACAAGAGATCTTCGGACTGTGGAGACAAGCTGGTGAAGGTCAGTGCGTCATGGATTATACCGTGACCACAGGGAGACTCGGACGCTGCACGAAAAGACTCTTTGTTATAATCCAAAATGTGTTGTTCCAGCTCCTCTCGAGTAAATACGGTTTCCCATGGTATATCAGTATGCTCTTGGGTAATGTGGTAGGCCGAATAACCAGATTCATGTGCCATTGAGGAAGGTGGGACAAGAACTTTAGAGAGGCTAGACCGCTCCGATGGTTTTGTGATCCGTCGGATATGTCCAAAGGTCGTGCGAGTCGTTTCTCCCGAATTGTGTTCAGCACAATCTTCGCCTTACGCCGTGATGATGCTTGCGTTGCTGGGTTTTTATCCTCAAGATATGTGTCCAAGAGATCCTCATAACACTGAAGGCGAAGGGGATAGATATCTTTGAAGTCGACGGAAACGATTATTAGCCTGCGTGAGTTCATGTCGAATCTGGTCAACAGATAACCGAGTCCCCAGGGAAGGTAGAAGAAACTGGGGATCGCTTTGCTGAACCTGCGTTTGCCAACGAATGAAAGTAGACTGAAAATTTTTGCCGTGAAGGAGCTCGCGTAGGCGGAGCATCCAATATCTTCGCAGAATTGCACTGTTTCAAGCGCCGGAGACCATTGGCACTTTGAGGCGGTCGCTTCAGTAGCCGTTCGCTGGACTCCATAGAGCGACCTTGGTCATTATCCCAGCTAATGAGAGCTGCTCGTAGATCCTCGCGGGGCATCTGTTGATGGCGTTGATACAAGTCCTCGATGCGTTCAACCATGCGATGTTTGCCATAATAGTCTAACATAGCTAGATTGTATTTTTCCACTAACTCCGGATTTCCTGTGTGGAGATGGCGTGCAGCAGAGGGTATAGACGTCGACCATGGAGTCCGTGTTATAAATTCATGGGAAATATCCACGTATAATCCTCTATGATCGGACTGCGGACCTTCCGTATAGGCGAGGATACCGCTTCGAATAACCAACTGCAAAGCCTCGTCGCACCCAAAAATAAAATCAATTCGTCGATCAGATGACCCAATGTATGTCGAGGGCGAAGGTGCAAGGGAGTGGCAGTCATGTAGACCACATGAAGCAACAAAAGTTGCTAATTCCTTGTCATCGATAGTGGAATTGGCGTCTAGCATAATGATGACACAGTTTCCTGACTCTTGCAGTGCCAGGACCGATTTCTGAAGGTCACATAAGAACTGTCGACGAGGATTAACCGACTTTCCGGACCGTTCTCTAAAGAATTCGTACTCCCGAAGAAACGAACTCCCAAGAGGTGCGCTTTGTGGGGATCCTTTACAAACTCGATAAGCCGTGATGATAGATAATTTCCTTGCTCGGGTGCCTTCAATTGTAACGCCGCTCCATCGTCCAAGACCCGTAGGGTCGATAATGCTTGGACCTGTTACACGAGAGGAAATATCATCGAATACTGCCGTAACAGTTCCTCCTGATTGGAAGCTTTCATGTTGTAAACATGGGTCAATTGCGGGAGACGCCGAACCGAAGATGATTTTTGACTGACGGTGAAAACGTACCGTACTGTAGCAATATCATATGGAATGATGCACGGACACACAGTGAGGTCAAAAACACGCCCCATCAAAATCAACGCTAGTGGGCTGCAGCAGTATTGCAGTCCTAGAGTTACGGCAACAGCTCATGATGAGTTGTGAAACAATACATTTAGTACTAGTAGTATAGTGGTCAGTAACGTCGGTGTTTGTACATCGTCCGTGACTAGTAGCTTGTACGACATAGCTAGTTAACATTTTGTCGCAATGCTGGTGCGGACTTATAATCAGCATCGCTCTGGCAGGTGCCAAATTGGTGCTTTTTGGTGATTTCCATATTTGCCACTTGCTCCCTAGAAGGTGGCACTGATACGCTGGTTGTTGCTTGCCTGGCCCTCCTTCGTTTGAGCTTCAAGTCCACCAGCAAGAGAAATCCATTTCTTCTTAAAACACGAGCTTATCATCAAGCCGTGGTGACACCAGAACCGGCATGTCATTCCCCACCGAAAGCGGAATGATCAGCTCCGACCATCTTCATCACCAGAATAGCCATTAGCTCTACACTCCCAGAGTTCGTAACGACGCTCAACTTACCAACTCAGTCACGTACTCCGTGGCTTGTCGATTCTCAACAAGCGCTTTCAATGCTATCTCGTCATCACTCGGTATTTGTAGTACAAGTACACTTGTATGAATAAACCAATGCTATACTCCAAGCACTAGTACTCTAACCTGTACAGTACTGTACTCAGTCATCACATGAGTTATACTTGGACAATGTCATTAGTCATACAAGTACTTGTCGTATGATACATTATTTGGTACTCTGGACAAGACAATGGTCATGGTCAGGGTCAAGGTCATGGTCATGGTCATGGTCATGGTCATGGTCATGGTCATGGTCATGGTCATGGTCATGATCATGGTCATGGTCATGGTCATGGTCATGTTTCATTCCAAGTCACATGACCGGTTCAGTTGAATAATTTTGTAGCTCTTGTGTAGCTAATTATAAATTGTGATTCAGGCAATACAATGGAAATCATTTAGAATTTTCTTCGTATGTAATTCATTATTTGTACTATCTATAAAATAAGTTAATTTTAATTAGAGGCGAGGTTTTTTTCAATAGCCCATCATATAGGTCCATTGGTTTTCCATGGGAGAGAAGGAAACTATTTATTTAAGCCATAATCTCCTAAGTAACTTGGACCATGTTCCTTACAATGCGGAACAATGGTTTCAATGGGAGCGAAAGAAACTATTTTACATAGCATTACAATTTGTAAGTATTTTTTTTACTTGGAAAGAAATGCCTAAGTAAGAATTACATAGGAAAATGTGGTAAAGGAGGGAACGAAGGAAACTATTTTTTATGTTTGACTATGACCGAATGACCCAGAGACAACATGCCTTGTAATGCAGTCTGTATGTAGTGCGCTCAGTGCGTCACAGATGAGACGAGCGACAAGATTTTTTCAGATCCTTTAAGCAACTTCACGTTTCTTAAAGTTTCTTAAGAAAGATTAAGAAAATATCAGATTAAATGAGAAAGCCCATGAAAATTTCAAAAAATTTAAGATTCCAACATCAAGATTCCATCAGGATACTTCGGAGTATCTTAAGAATAACCTTAAAAGCAATCCGTGAAGAATGTATGTCGTTCGTATAATGCACCCTGGACGATTACCCGACGTACGTTATGTACCTTCGTATGTTGCGGAACATTCGCCTGACTCGAAATGTGTCCCAGAAGACATTACGATGCTAGTAGTATACTATTTTTGTCGAAGAAAAATTCCTTAGGAAGTTCGAAATGACGGTTTTATTCTGAATCCTGTTGTTGGTCATGTCCACAGTGATAAGAAGGGATTCCGGAACCTCCAGGTGTACCGATCAGGCGAACGCGAGCCAGCCGGCGACCCTAACGTCGAGCAGCCGCTGAGGCGGGAAAGCGTACGCATCCCGCCTTATACAACTTCTGTCATCCTCACAACAATGACTCGTATGCATATCCCCAAAAACGTCGAAAATGTTCGGGTTAACCCTGCATTCCGGATGTCACTTCAAGTTTCTTATTATACTACTCTACGGTACAACGTCTGCGTACTTCTACACTTAATGACTGGCGCGTATGAACATCCATCATAAAACCACGCAAGCCACGATCAAATGAACAAACGATACGCAGTCCGTCCTCGCATTCTTCATTCCTTGTATAACCATGAAAACCTGCAGCTTCCTCCTTCTCCTCCTGACTTTTGTAACTGTTGTTGCTGAGATTCATGGTGTAAGCAAACTTTCGTGAATGTTATTCCACAACGCTCCAGCAACTCAAATCCACTCCTGTCTCGTCGCTATCAGAATACCACTTGGACTCCAACTGGTGCTCCAACTGGTGCTCCAACTGGTGCTCCAACTGGTGCTCCAACTGGAGAACCAACTCGTGCTCCGACTCGAGCTCTAACTCCAGCTCCAACTCGGGCCCAAACTGGTCTTCCAACTGCTGCTCCAACTGAGGCTCCAACTATTGCACCGACTCCGGCACCAACTGGGGCTCCAACTCGCGCTCCCACCCGCGCTCCGACACGAGCGCCAACACGCGTTCCAACACCCTCTCCAACACGCGCTCCAACACGCGCTCCAACACTCGCTCCAACACGGGCTCCAACACTCGCTCCAACACGGGCTCCAACAAGGGCTCCAACACGGGCTCCAACACAGGCTCCAACTGGTCTTCCGACCGGTGCTCCAACTGGTGCTCCAACTGGTGCTCCAACTGGTGCTCCAACTGATGCTCCAACTGATGCTCCAACTCATGCTCCAACTGATGCCCCAACTGCGGCTCCCACCGGAGCTCCAACAATGGCACCAACTGGGGCTCCAACTCGCTCTCCCACACGCGCTCCAACACGGGCGCCAACAAGGGCGCCAACAAGGGCTCCAGCAACTGAGGCTCCAACACGGGCTCCAACAAGGGCTCCAACACGGGCTCCAACACGGGCTCCAACTGGTAAACCAAGCGAGACCTGCACTCCTCAAGACTGGGAGTATGTTTCTGGGACAAGCTGCCTGCCCTGTCCCGCCGGCCAACGTAAGAACGCAGCTGGAACAGGCTGTGAATGGTGTCCGGACGGAACAGTGCGCGGCGCATACGGAAACGCCACAACTGTCTGTGTTGACGCAGGTGGCAATGGTGCTCCTTGCGAAAGTAACTGGCTTTATGGCCAATATGGAAAGTGCCAGACTTGCCCCGCCGGCCAAAGTGCCAACGCCTTGAAAACAGGCTGTGAATGGTGTCCTGACGGATTTGTGCGCGGCGAAGCTACGGGGGAGATGCTTTCACCCTGTCTTAACGCAAGTGGCACAGCTCTTTGCGACGGAGCCTGGCTGTATGCCCAATATGGAAAGTGCCAGACTTGCCCCGCAGGCCAAAATGCCAACGCCTTGAAAACAGGCTGTGAATGGTGTGCTGACGGATTTGTGCGCGGCGAAGCTACGGGGGAGATGCTTTCACCCTGTCTTAACGCAAGTGGCACAGCTCTTTGCGACGGAGCCTGGCTGTATGCCCAATATGGAAAGTGCCAGACTTGCCCCGCTGGCCAAAATGCCAACGCCTTGAAAACAGGCTGTGAATGGTGTGCTGACGGATTTGTGCGCGGCGATGCTACGGGGGAGATGCTTTCACCCTGTCTTAACGCAAGTGGCACAGCTCTTTGTGACAAGGCCTGGCTGTATGCCCAATATGGAAAGTGCCAGACTTGCCCCGCCGGCCAAAATGCCAACGCCTTGAAAACAGGCTGTGAATGGTGTGCTGACGGATTTGTGCGCGGCGATGCTACGGGGGAGATGCTTTCACCCTGTCTTGACGCACGTGTCCCAGGTCTTTGTGACAAGGCCTGGCTGTATGCCCAATATGGAAAGTGCCAGACTTGCCCCGCCGGCCAAAATGCCAACGACTTGAAAACAGGCTGTGCATGGTGTCCTGACGGAACCATTCGTGGCAATTCCACAGGACTACCTGAAGGCGAGTGCATGGGTGTTTGCAAACAATGGCAGCAAGCCCAGTATGGAGCATGCCACGATTGCCCCATCGGCCAAGTTGGCAACCCAGGTAATATCGGCTGTCGCTGGTGTTCTGATGGAACAGTGCGCGGCAATGCTACGGGGACGATGCTTTCAGCCTGTGTTGACGCGCGTGGCGCAGGTCTGTGTGACAAGGCCTGGCTATACGCCCAATATGGAAAGTGCCAGAATTGCCCCGCCGGCCAAAATGCCAACGACTTGAAAACAGGCTGTGCATGGTGTCCTGACGGATTTGTGCGCGGCGATAGTACGGGGGTGCCTGATTCACCCTGTCTTAACGCAAGTGGCACATCTCTTTGCCCAGGCGTCTTCGAGTATGCCCAATATGGAAAGTGCCAGCCTTGCCCTGCCGGCCAAATTGCCAATGCCTTGAAAACAGGCTGTAAGTACTGAATGAATTCTATCATGAGTTCGGGTTATTCGGACACCCGGACAAAGCGGACGAGCTAGGGATTTATGCCGGTCATGTTAGGGATCGCAATGACCGCATAAGCCCTCCAGGCGGTGTCAGAAGTGTTCCTAGATTCGTAGACTCACTCTTTTTAGAATTGATCAAGTTGTTAGCTGTTACTACTAGTGATTAGTTCTAATGCTAAGTATTTAATCTATGTGATCATCACTCATTGTAAAGCGTGTAATGGTAGCCTATGAGTTAATCAAATAGATCACACAAAAAAGTGAGTCCGTCAGTAGAGTCTCTGACCGTACTGTCACATACTCATACCGTATGGTATATCTCATGTATGATATATCACGATCACGTAATATAAACAGTCCCCGCGACTCCGATCTGACTTATGTTAGTCGAAGTCGTAACTCCACACTCAGATGAAACTCAATCGGATACCGTAACAGAGGCCTCGATCTTGTACTTTAACTGAAAATCTGGTAAAGATCTACTGGTTCTGGACAGTCTCCAATGCGTCCCCTAGGCAATGTCCCCGTGCCGCATGTCCCCGGTTTGATACATCACCATAACAGGCTCTCAAGTAACTCCTTCATCTTCGGACCTGGCATTAACTTTGTCAATATGTCGGCAAGATTGGTGCTCGTATCTTCTTTTGCAACTTTGATTGTCCCCGCAGCTATGGCTTCTCGGACCCGATGGAAATTTATTGCTGCATGCTTCTTCTTCAAGGTTGATTCTGGTCGCGCATTGGTAACCACTGCCGAATTATCACAGAAAACTGCACATTCTTCAACAATTGGTACGCCCATCATGCGCAACTTGTATCGTAGACCCTCGATCATTTCGATCGCTATCCGCATCGCAAGCAATTCAGATCCTTAGGTCGAGGCTTCGACAGTATTCTGTCTCTTTGAAAACCACAATATCGGCGCCCGATTAACGAATATAATGATTCCTGAATGCGATCTACGCGTCTCCCTGCATCCGGCGTGGTCAGCATCGACAAAACATAACATCATAACCTCTTTGCCTCGCGGTTCCGGCATGTTTGTAGGAATCGCTTCACTTGCCTCAGGATAAAACTCCGTCCAATCGCACTTCACGAATCTTTTACTCTCGTAGACCGGGACCGTATCGTCAAATACCATCGTCGATCTTCTATGCCCTTTTAAATACGCAAATATGTGGAATACCTGCTCGAGATGGCCCTCTCTTGCAGATACAAGGTATCGCAACATGATAGACACGACGGGCATCAAAATATCGAGCCTTCCCAATTCGCATATCCAGCGCAAAATACCAATCAAACCTTGGTAGTAATTTAGTTGTCTGCTTCCCAGTTCTGCAGACATGTCGAGCTCTGGACGATAGCCACTTGCTAGTGGAGTCTTCGCGTTCGACAACAATCTCATATCTGCCTCCGCGAGTTCGCGTTCGACATCTGTAATAGCCTTAGTCACGTATGAGGTGGATTCGAAGGCCCATCTAACCTTGTCAGGATCGTCACTTTCTTGAATTCGAAATTTCTTGACGTTCGCTCCGAGGTAGGTGTCAGGTTCCTTCACGCTCCCAGCCTTCAAAGTGAACCGCTTTCCAAGTGAGTCCATAAAACCTTTCGGGTCAATCCCTTGGAAAACCAAATCATCGACATACGATATGAAGGGGGCGGGCTTTTATGTCAATAAAATATCATAAGGTATGGATACTTTTATTCGACACGTCGTGAGTGATTTTTGTACGTCGGGAGGGACATTTTTGTACGTCGAGAGGGATCCCCTAAGGGGGCGGTCCGATTTCTATATAAAATTACTTCAGGGATGTATTTTTTTACTTGATACATTGGGTGGAATTTAATATGGGAAAACTTGCATCGGGTGTGTCTTTTTCAGCATTGGGTGGTACCATTAGATACGTAACCTTTTCATCGGGTGGTACAGAGCTCCGCTGTAGGGGTCCCTATTTGTCGTCATCACATCATCAGCATGGCAGGCCCGGATCAGCCACAAAAATATGGCGCGGACCTCCAATCACCGTCAGTATATCACAACAGCACGATATTGCATGAAACATCACATTCACTTGCTTTTGATGCTGCGATCATGTTCCCAATCACTCCCACACCAAAAAAAAAGACAAGCAACAACAGAGATTTCCCCGTGGCAGGATTGTGTTGTTCCAGTAGTTTCTCCTCTTGCGTTCAGTTGTGGACCATTCAACTTCTCGCCATTTGGTCTGGGGTGTCGAATGTGCAAGAAATCGGTAACAATTCAATTGAATCTGAGAAGCATTCAAATCCATCTAAAAAGCATGGAATGGAGAGCGGGATTTCTACTACAAAATCCCTTTTGGAAAGCTTCAAAACACAAATTGAGGAAGTCAAGCATTATCGCTCAATTGAACCATATCGTGTTGATGATGTCACATACAAGGGTGTATTGTGTACTTGTGGGAAAGTTTTTCAATTCAAAAAAAAACCTAAAATCTTTTTACGTGCTGCCGCAATCCTCACAGACAAGAAGAACCGACTCACACGACTCAACAGTATCCTGTGCGAATACTGTCAAGTAGCACTCTCTCTTAAGCCATCAAGCCTAAGACATGGACGGAAAATAGGAATGCAATGATCGTACTCCTTGTATAGCCCTATCTTTTTGCACGCCGCATACTTTCACGAAAAATCGGTGCGTTGATTGCCAACCAATTACGGGTCACCCACATTGGACGATTGAGATGCTCGTTGACGTCTGGGAACAGGAGCCGTTGGACTTGCGGTTCGTAATGAGCTCGCTGTTGATATATCCCATCCAACTGTCGGGAAACATCTCGGCGCAAAGCTTCTGCTTGAGTGCGATGATCATGACCGTGAACCTCTGCATTCCGCACTTTCCAGAGTTCCAACCAATTCTCTCCGATCAATTTTGCAAGTTTGACCTGCCACCGTTCGCCTGTGCGCTGCTTATTACCACTGGTACCTGTTGATGCTTTACAATAATACTCTTGTTGGACGCGACTCCATTCACTTCCAAATCGGGCGTTGAAAATTTGTCGCCATCCTATCGCATTTTGCTGAAGGATAATGTCTCGGACGTCACGGGGGAAAAACAAGGGGGATACCGTGATGTCATTTTCCTCTTCGCGAAACCATTGGGATAATGCCTCTCTCAGCAAGAATCGAATAAATGGGCATGTGTCTTCTTGACCATGAAACTCCTCAAGACGATGCAAAAGCAGTTCTCCAAACCACCCGAGAACTGCTTGAACATCGCAATATATGATCCCTCGTTTCGTGTTCGCTCGGACATACTGGGCACGTTCTCCGCCCGGAATCCATCCGATTGCGCAGACTGTTTGTCGGCAAGCATTCGTGAACCATTTTCGAAAAATGCACTCGCCGCTCGATGTTGTGTTTCATAAATCGAGCATGTGCTTGCCAGTTAATAGTGTGCATAATGTTCTCATTCCATCCATTCTTATTTCTGATATACTCCCGAAGGGGAGGGCCAGTAGCCAATCGACGTACAATTTGAGGCACTTTATGAGTCACTCCCATCTTCCACCACTAGATACGCCCCAGCGTGCTCGGACATCAACACATGCGGGCAAGTCCTTCCAAATTGTTGTTGATACCTCGTAGCTAACCCGTCTGCCTCTACGTTCAGTTGGGCCATAAGAGAAAGGGAGGAAAAATCCACATGATCGTCCTGATGTCCTTTGACATATTCCAACGTGACGTCTGGTAGTAATCGCAGTGCGATTTGGATCTCGTGCAACAAGTCCCACTCGGAAACGAACACATCCAATTCCTTCAAGTTACTAGCGTTGTATCGGTGGACTTCCGAAGAGCCAGTGTTCTGTTTACCGAATAACCGATCCAACATACTCTGACTATCCGTTCCTACTCGACCAACCCATGTACCAAACATGTCCGTATACTCTGCTAGGCGAATCAAGAATCGGAGGAATGTAAGCATCCCGCTGCATTCTGCTCGATATGAATCAATCTTTGCTCCCCGTGAGGGACCATTCCCTGAAGCTATCCGCTCACCTGAAGACGTAGTTACTATCCAACCAAACGCCCCTTGCGTCCCATGATGCTTAGAAGAACCGTCCGTTCCCGCCTGAAAATGTTCCTGTAATTCCCAAACCGCCATTCGAGGATCAACGCTTAGCGTCGTATGACGGAGAATATCTATCTCCCATGGTGCCAGCGATTCGATGAACGAAGAAAAAGTAGACATATCTGATTGTGCAACATTCGAGCAAAGTACCATACCTCTGCGTATAACCTCCCAGCTCAAGTCATCATTATGTACCACAGTCGTAGGGACCGCCTCGTTAGGGATGTTGAGATATCTTATCACTCGACTTGTTTCCTCATATCGGGTATATGACTGTTGTGATTGGCGACGTACCACAAAGCCATCTGCTACTCGTACCGCCAATCGGTTGCGATATTGGTACGCAAAGAGTTCGATTCTGCGATCTCTGTGTTTTCTCAACCACCGACCCAGTGGGACATCCAACCTCCCCGAGGGCTGTGACCACAAACGATTCGCTTTCCGCCACAATCTCCATTCAAGTGGAGACGGCTTCTCTTGATGTACCCCATTCCATCTAGATCGACTACTCTGGAGTGAAGGATTACCGCTCAACTTAGTATCGTCAAGAACGTCTCCTGTGACGGTAGCCAGATCCGACAGCATAACCGCTTGGAGATACAATCGGCAATAGTTTATTTTCCGAATTTCTGATGCCTTGAATTGTCGAGACCGCACTACTCTTTCCATAACATAATCATCATTTTCTTGTTCCAGAGGAGGAATCCCGTCCGCGTCAACCTGAATCGATGCTCCAACGCTGTGCAAATAATCTCTCAGCGAAGCGATCCATTTGGATTCCAGATGTGGAAGTTTACAAGAAGTATTCTCGAGGATTGAGACCGATAGAACCGCAACATAATTACACCATTCGAGGACCATTCGTAACAGATCCCCCACAAGTGTTCGTGTTCTCCAATGACGTAAGTAAGTTATGATCTGACCGATGCCTTGTTGGTCATACAGCCGCCTGAAGTCTGCGCCCCCCAAGTCAAGAGGCCCAAAAAGTACTTCGCGTTTTGTATTTCTGTTAAAACCACACTTCGCAAACAGAATATTCATTGCTCGCTTTTGTAATTTTGTCAACTGAGATTCGGTAAAATGTGAATTTGCCAAAGGATAAGAAACACTTGGGAGGTACGTCGAGAAGTAAAATATCCATGCCTCTTCTCGCGTAATATGATTACTCCAGAGAAACGAGGTTAATGCGTTGCTCTTTTCCCACAATTTCCGATACTGAGTGGTTTGGATTCCTGACGGCTCTTTATAATGATCCAGAGTTTTGTGAGCCTCGTATGGAGCCAGATACTGCAATTCGTACGATTCCCCTGTTATCACATCGGACACTGCCACACCGCCGAACTGTTCCCGATCGTTACACAGTACCGGAGCCCCAGATGTGGCAAATTTCCAATGAACAATGTGATAAGAGCATTTCGTCAGCTCCAACGCTCCACCCGACACACTTAACAGCTGTGACCATATATTTGCATTTTTCTGCATCTTATGCAGAACTTCCAATGCAGTCGCAGTCGTCTCGATGTCATCAAAACAGTTTGTTTGTCCATTTGAATCATCGACATAACCAATCATTCCCAATTCCATTTTTCTTTGGTTATCCGGAGTGCGATACTGAGCTGTGCTTGCAAGTTCTTCGTAACAATCGTACAAAATGCTGGATATAAAACACCAAATGACTGGGGAATTGCCGCTTCCTTGTCCCGTGCCGTATATGGGGTAATCCTCTGAGTGTTGATATCCCTCGGTAGCCAGACCCACATCGGTGCGAATCCGATAATCCGTCTGTTCGAGCGTACGTGCATTCGAATGTGAAACCGTTGCCGACACTCCAAATTTCCGACTTGCTGTCATCGCAAAGTTTGGGATGATTCGATCGTAACATGCCGTAGCATCATAATTGGTGAGTGCGAGCGTCTTCCTGGTAATCCGCGATAACTCGAGTTGAAGTTCTTCAACAAATACAGGGTCCGTCGCATTATGCTTTGGACGTGAACCGAACTGACCACTGTTTAATTGCGCAAGTGCTTCCGCCTGAAGTAATGCCGAACGCCACTTTAATCCCAACATCAAATTATAATCAGCCTCATAAATGTGAATGATCCTTGTCCTGTGGATTCGAATATTTCCCGGCTCTTTAAATAATACTGAATTTGCAACTGTTTGCCACCGTTGGTAAGAATAACCGCGCTCCAAAGCATAGTTCATCAATAGTAAATGTACTCGCAAGATTTCACTCTGTTTAAAGTCCAACTCCTCTCGAAATGCCTTATGCTCGTCGCTCTCAACTTCAGGAATCTGGGAGTACAAATGTTTCGATATCATTGCTTTATAATGTCCCAGGTGCATCCGCGAAGGAGATGTCACTGTCGATTCGCGCCAGGCCTTTAGTTTCCCTACATAATCTTTTTCGTCGATGGTTGGGAATACTTGCAGTTGTGCCAGTTCGTCAGTGATTCTTAAATGATAAAGAAATTTGCGAACATTGTCTGTTAATCCCGCTGGGTATTGATAATTTCCCGTAAGAATTTGATCTGCGAACTCTCCATCACCTCGATAACCCAATTGGTGGCTAAGCGGTGGAACTGTAAATGGAGTCCCAGCTGCCTGTCCAAAATGCTTTTGATTTCGACTTCTTAGCTGTTCAAGCACCACCGTTGGAACGTCAATTTGTTGCCATTCTGAACATGTCTTTGGATCTTGATCTGGATGCAGTGGTATTTCTATGCGTGAAACTCCTGTTCGTTCATTAACCATTCGGGAGAGATCTCAACTTCGCATACACTCTATTTTTGGCTTCAGCACTATGAATTTGACGCAAGACTCTGGCTTGATTTCGATCGGACGCTGATCCCGATGTCTGAAGTTCCTGAATCCGACGGAGTCTCTCCTGCACTCGCCGTTCGAAACTTCCATTGACGATCTTCCGAACTTCTTGCTCTGACCGTCGAAGTTGTTGTATACATTCTTGTTCATTCCGAGGTGGCTCCTAAGGGGGCGGTCCGATTTCTATATAAAATTACTTCAGGGATGTATTTTTTTACTTGATACATCGGGTGGGAATTTAATATGGGAAAACTTGCATCGGGTGTGTCTTTTTCAGCATTGGGTGGTACCATTAGATACGCAACCTCTTCATCGGGTGGTACAGAGCTCCGCTGTAGGGCTCCATAATCGTCGTCATCACATCATCAGCATGGCAGGCGCGGATCAGCCACAAAAATATGGCGCGGACCTCCAATCCGTCGGTACTTCACACACACAGTACTGCATGAATCATCACATTTGTTTGCTTTTGATGCTGCGACCATGTTCCCAATCACTCCCACACCAAAAAAAAGACAAGCAGCAACAGAGATTTCCCCATGGCAGGATCGTGTTGCTCCAGTAGTTTCTCCTCTTGCGTTCAGTTGTGGACCATTCAACTTCTCGCCATTTGGTCTGGGGTGTCGAATGTGCAAGAAATCGGTAACGATTCAATTGAATCTGAGAAGCATTCAAATCCATCTCAAAAAACATGGAATGGAAAGCGCGGGATTTCTACTGCAAAATCCCATTTGGAAAGCTTCAAAACACAAATTGAGGAAGTCAAGCGTTATCGCTCAATTGAACCATATCGTGTTGATGATGTCACATACAAGGGTGTATCATGTACTTGCGGGAAAGTTTTTCAATTAAGGAAGGATAGTGCCATTCGGCATTGTCAGAAGGGTGGCTGTGACCCAACAAAGCTACAGCAAGTCAATCTCACTAAGCTGTGTTGCGGTTCATACGTGTCTTCGAGTCAAATCGAACCCCTTTTCAGCATGCCACCTCACATTACGAAACAATTTGATTACGTTGAGGCAAGAGCGGCACTCATCTCGTTCCTACCAAACCGTGAAAAAGACGACCACACCTACACACATATGTTTACCCCTCTCATATCTCAATGTGGGGGGTGCTGCACAATTCGTTGAGAAAATTGAAGAAGATTTTGCCGCCATCCATACTCTACCAAATCCAACTCAAGAGCCACTTTTGCTACCCATCCATAAAGAAGCAGAAATCTGGCTTCTGAAGTATGCCCAGAAGAATATTTTAATGGTTCCCGGAAATCTTCGTGCCGCATTGCAAACATTTGAAGGCGGTGAAGTGGATGATATCTCGCAACGCACCATTTATACCATGCAACATGATCCAACAACTCTCCTCATTGAACTCAAGAAGCTTCTATCATTTGCATACCGACGAGGTGTCTTTTCTCGCAAGCCATTTCACACCAACGACGGATTTGCAATTGCGTACTTTTTGGCCAATCTGATGCTTGAGATCCCGGCATCAGTGGAACATCATCCCCTTGCAGTTGAGTTCTGTTTGATGTCAGGATTTCGCATTGAAAAAAATGGTTCAAAAATCAAAATGATCTCGTGCGACACCATATCTTCCATCTTTGCCAAGGTGTCATCAATATTGAAAGCTGCCATTTGTTCTGTTATTTGTTCCTATACAGAAGATGCATTCTCAACACATGGTCCAGCACTTTTTAACTGCTGTACGAAGATCCCACGTTCTCCATTCTCTGTCACCGATGCTCCGGCAAATTCGTGAAATGCATCGTCGACTCCCAAAACGAAGGAAGACCACTCTTGATGAAATCGGAAACATTGTTGTCGATCAATTCTCCTTTCCATTTGACACCTGGTCACAAATTGTTCCTAAGACTGTGCTCTTGATGAAGCTCGCAATGTCAAACTTGGCCAATGGAATTTGGTGGGAGTCGGTAGCATTTCGACCATTTGACAGCACTTTTAGAAATGTCTTTTCACGGTTTCGGCGGGGGTTCGGCCAGGTTGAACGAGCTTCGCGATCCAACAATGTTTAATTGTCTCTTCACCAACAATACAGTCTATTACACACTTTCTACCCTGAAAGGGTTCAACAGCACATCACGTCGAACCAGCAAGGAAATCGAGCGCAAGCTACCTCCTGTTATCTCCAGATATTTCTTGTTGTTCCGATCTCTGATCCAATCGAACGCAAGTTTGTTCACCAGCCACGACAGCGACAACACTCGGAATCTCATTTTCCCTACAAGGATCAATCGTTCAGCAATTCAACCATCACACATCATCAGAGATCTCTTTTCCTTATCTGCAATTCCAAACATGATACAGGTTCGGCACTTTTGGGCTGGTGTTTCAAACTTTGTGACCGGTGGCCACCACCAACTTCACAATTTTCTGTCGTCGAACTCCATGGGAGCCTCAAAAATGGGTCATTCTGCATTGACTCATTCCACTGCCTATTCCAGCCAGCAAGTCGGTTCGGAGGAGGCACACTTCAACGCCTATCATTTTGCGATTGGTGACACGTCATATCAAATATCCAAATTCTTGGTGAGACTTTCCTTGGCAGACCTTCGCAATGCAGTGCGACTTCGGTTTCCAAATTTGGTAAGTCCGAGTAATGGTCACGACCACTATTTGTCTGTGCAGCAAAAAGAGTTGGTTGAGTTTGGGTACAGTGCCGAGTTCAACAACAAGCCACAGCATTGCATAGCTCTACTCGCTCCAGGCGAGGGAAAGTCGGAGTCCTATATAATTCCAATTATCGCTCGCAACCTCGCCAACCATAAATCAAAGACAATCATCCACATTTCACCATTTCGATTCTTGGCTGGGTATCAGTTTGCAATGGCATCCGCGGCGTTCGAGATGCTTTCCCTACATTCCACCATCTGTGTTTTTTCTGGTCGGGACATCACCTCTGATGGTGCACTACCAGAAGAGCTTCGGGAGAAAGATAGCCTTCCAAGCTTACTTTTCTTGAACCTGATGCCGTTAACAATTTGTTCAAGTATCTCCGGTATTCAAGTCTTGGGTGGATGTCGTTGATAAAATTGTAATCGACGAAGTCCACACCATACTTTCTGAAATGAGCTGCGACAAATATAGGGTTTATTCAGAACTCCCAAGTCTGGGTATTCCCATTGTTGTCATGAGTGGCTCGCTTCCAATTTTTGCCGTTAAAAGATTTGCTAAGCAACTTGGATTATCGAGAACCCACGACCTCAGTGATGTCAAACTTATCCTCGGGAGTCATGTTGTCGGTGGGTTCCCACAGGGGTTCGAAATCAAAGTGTCAATTACTTCGCGATATAAATATGTCGCTGCTCACTTTGTCAAAACAAAATTGGAATCTGGAAGTGGACTTGCTGCTGTTCACGTTATTGTTGCAGAAAAGAAGGATGGGACTTTCCTATTGGATCAATTATTCCCTAGGTTCAACTGCAAATTTGTTTCCTCGGACTCCTCACAAGAAGAAGTCAATCAAATTGCCGCAGAATGGAGCAAAGGACAGTTGGATGTCCTCATATCAACCACAATTGGATTGGTCGGCAATGAAAATCCTTCCTGCAGACATTTGGTTTGTGTTGGCTATCTGTACGACTCCATGCAAATCGTCCAGTTCTTAGGTCGCTTTCGGAACAGCATGCGAATGAACTTTGGACAAGTGCTATTTGCCGTACCTGACAACCTTTCTCCTCACCGCATCATCAATGACAATCTCAGGTATACAAGGCTCCTGAACGAAGGATTCATATTGGCACAAGATCACGTCAACTTCACAGCTGTCATGACATCATCGGGTGTTCGAGATTGGCTTTCAAATGCTTCCCAAGGACTGTGCGGTTGTGCAGTGCAAATTTTGTCAACCATGTTTGGAAGAGAAACAACCGAAAAATGTGGAGCCTGTCCCTAAGGGGGCGGGCCTAAAAATAGATAAAATATCCACAGATATAGATACTTTTACTTGATACGGCGGGTGTCATTTTTAACTGAGGATTTGTACGGTGGGTGTCACTTTTTGTACGTCGTGTGTCACTTTTTATTTAGAGACGTGTACGTCGGGTGCTACGCCGCGTTCCCGTAGATCCCGTACCATCTCAATTGGCGCGCCCAGGTGTTGCAGAAGTACGATGCATCTCATGCAACAACATCGCCAACCACACAGAACAACAAAGCATCCACTAGTAACTATGGACATGTCCACAACCCAAAAGAGACAGCTGGATTTTGGTCCAATTCAAGAACTGTTCACCTTTTCTCCATTCGGACTTGGCTGTCAAGAATGCAAAATAAATACTCCAATTCGAATGGATGAAAGGTGCATCCGTGATCATTTGAAAAAGCACTCTATGGAAAGCGGTATTGCTTTAGTTCGTTATCTCCACGGGGTACCCCCAGTCTGTCGCGTCCCCGGTGCCCCTGGTTGCTCCCATGACCTCTTGCCGGTGTGACTCGCGTTTGGGAGTGCTAAACCAACAATCACGACGAGTGTCAACGATGTCTCCTCCTCGACGATGCTCCCAGTGTCGACCGTGTTCACGAGGCTCCCAATCAGGCGCACCACCTTCTCGACCCAACGCACACTGCATACCGTCACCTACAACATCAC
>JAKSYS010000553.1:0-42199 GCA_022925895.1 Fragilaria crotonensis | reverse complement strand
TGTGAAGTGCGAAGTGAAACATCATTACGCAGGTGTTCCTTCGATTGCAGTACTTAGTACTGAATACTAAGAGAACACATTAGTGCTACGTTGATCCTGATCGACAGTGAGGGTGTCGGTGTATTTTAAATCCTGGACGGGTGGAGTATGAAGTCGTTTCTCGCTCGAAGCGTTTATGCAGCGTAACTGTACTGCATTGCTTGTAGCGTAGGAGTACTGGTGTACTGGAATGACATGTATGATACATTTAATTTGTACTGAGTACTCCACAAGCGTAGAACAGCATTATTATCCGTAGCTAGTAGCGTATGTACTGTATGACACAGAAATGTATGACAATATGACCCATACCCAGCCTGAGCTCTTGTGTATGCATTATGCATACAAGGTTTTAGAGTTCAGACAGTCCGAGAACGACGCATTCTGAGTGCACCGGTGCTCGTATTCCGAGTACCAGGTAGTCGTATGTCTTATGACATGTGACGATATTGCACATGTACGACGTCTGTCGCTCGTGTGTCTTGCACTACCGTAGTCTACACGGCCTCTATTCTCTATACAGTACGCAATGCGACAGTTGCGGTATCTACCGGTAGTAGTATCTTTTCCAGGGTTTTGAACGATGAAATCTCTCTCAACGCAACGCCATTATATAATCGTTTATCTGGTTTGTTTGAAAGAACTTTACAACATGTCTGTACTTTCTGATCTAGAGCTTGACGCTCGTTTGCAAGCGTTAGAATTACGCTTGGGGATAGCACCGAATACGGACAACAAGTTACCGGACGATGACAACAGCCAACTCGATGTTGTCAATCGCTTGGAGAGGCTCGAACAACAATGGAAATCGTCGACCACAGCCACCTTCAATCGGGCAGGCGATGAATCAGACAAGCTCCTTGAAGAACTGCAGCCTGGTGCTGGCTTGACGTACCAGCAAGTTTTGTCCGGTCGATCTCAGGACTATCCACTGATTTATCGCCAGCAAATGGTTTTGGCGTCTCAGGATTCCTTACGACGCGACATGACCCATTTGGGCGATATTCTGAATCTCTTGCATATTTCTCAAAAATCTAGTCTCTCTGACATAACTCAGGCACCAATTTTGAATGCGCCTGTCATAACGCTCGACGAGGAACGCCGCTTGGATTCCCTAAGAGTCAATACAGCCGATTGTCAAATCCAGGTGGGCGAGCTGGCCGATCGTATGGATTCCCTCATCGTCACCTACCAAAAAGCTTTGATGGCACTTTCGAATCGCATGATTCAAATTGACGAAAAGCTGTGCCGATTAGGAAAGTTTTAGAGGTAGTTGGATTACAACACCACAGGAAGGAACAGATACAAAACGATTGTTTTGTTGGTTACCACGCATACCAGTATCAAGCTAGTGCAATGCTCTTGTAGACAAACGCTTTTGAGTAGAAATATTGATTACCGTGCTGGTAGGATGTACGAGGTACTTACGATACATCGTGGTCACGAATAGGGTCCATCTACGTGGATTGGAGAATGGAGCAGATCGGTTCGACCTGCTTGGAAGTAGCTTGGAAGTACAAAGCCCAAATCATTGGGGTAGGAGTAAGAACACTGAGAGTTGCATCAGCTACGGTTGGTCGATTAGATGAGCGTGGCAAGTAGCAAGGGTTCATGCAAGAAAAGTCGCTACCGCAGTAGATAGTAGATGCAACAGTCAATAGTCCCTGCTCACTCAAGAACAGTTTTGGTTTCCTTTGCAGGTCCGGTAAATGACGGTCTGGCTATTGCCTGAAGAGAGTTAACACGCTTCTGGCTTCCAATCCTTGAACCGCTATGCATACACTGTTGCTACCGGTAGTTTACGTGATCCGCACTCCGCAATCACGGAACTACCGGTACTTGTAGTGCTGGTATGGAAGCCTGCCCTGGATGAGAAACTCGGACTGGCGTATGCAATTGGTTTATCTTATGATCTTAGAGCATCTTTAAAGGGCGGTATCAAAAAAAATTCAAATGACCGGCCGGCGTGAAAGCTCCACGAGTTCACGAAGTGGCATCTTTAAAGGCTGACTTATCAAATTGAAAAGCGCGGGCGAGCTGGCCGGGCGTATCAAATATTTGATGTCGTACCAAATCAGGCCTGATTTGATACGATACCAAATAATTTGATCTGGAGCAAATCCCATTAATCGTGTGTACTAGGAGTCGTACTTCATCCCGACCGCCACCACAATGGATGACGAGAATGCGTTGTTGTTGACATCCACCACCACAGCAAGTAGTGATGCTGCAGCAACTTCGGCCAAGCCGCGTGGACCGGGCTACACGAATGTTGAGGATGTCATTGTTGCGCGTGCCTTCATTGCTGCTTCGGAGAACGCAATTTCGGGAAATCATCAGAAAGGCAGAGTATTCAAGGATCACATGCACGACATCTACGTGGATTTCATCAAGGAACACGTTGCAGCTGACAAGAAACTACTCATGCAGAGTTCGCACGCAACTCGTGAAGAGTACGTCAGGAAAGGTGTCGGCAGGTTATTCCCTAAACGTAGTGCAGACTCAATCTACACCCGATTCAAAAGTCAGATTGCTGCCGAGGTCATGAAGTTTATGGGTATTGTCGAGACAACGAAGATGTGCAGTGGATGGAATGCCGATGACCATAAAGCTGCATGTCTGGAGTTATAAGCAAAGGTACGGTCACCCGTTTGACTTCTATACATCCTATGAATACCTGAAGGACATGAATAAGTTTGCAAGTTACCGTACAAAAATTGATGAGGAGCAGCGGAGATGAAAGCAAGCGTCCGCTTGGGAAGAAGAAGTCTCGTCAGGCAGAAGCCGATGCTAAAATTGTGAAGGCAGTTGTTTCAGAAGTCTTTATAAAGCAAGAATCCGGAGGTGCTACGTCTGTGCTGACCAACAACGAGGGTAGTGGTAATGGTGGAGGAATAGGAGACATAATGCAGAACATCAGTGAAGTTATTGCAAACGTTGGAACTGCCATGTTAGAGAATATGAAGGCAGAACAGGATATGCGTTTGATACAGTCACTCGACACTCCTGATAGGAAGGCATTCGCTAAGGAACAATTGGCTTTGAGAATGGCCGAGACGCGTGGCAAGAGACGTCGCCTTGAGCTTGAGTACGACAACGACAACAATAAGCAAAATGAAGCAAGCAACAGCGTTAATAAGTACACGTAGTAGACGACGCACAATTATTAGAGTGGCTTATCTGGTACCGCCGGCTTTAGTAACTACCACAAGCTACTCCTGGTTGATCTCATCCAGTATTGCGCCCGCAATCGATGGTGCTCTTTTGCATCGTATAAGCATTCCCACCGACGCTGAACATATTGGAATCTCAAGGATTCAAGAATTGATGCATCCGCTACATCCTCATTGTGTCGACGCAATCTTTCATCTGTATTGATTCCATACAAGTGCTTATGTAGCTCCATCTCCGCCACTCTTCTATTCACGTGCTCTTGTTCTGCTTCTTCAATTATTGTGGCATTGTCGTCAATAGTGGTATCATACAGATAAAAGGCATCGGATTCATCATCGCCACTTTCAATACGATTTGCAACCATCATATTGTGCAGTACAATGCAAGTATTGACGACACTGCATATATCTGTAAGGTACCAAAACTCCATCTTCCTTACCAAGACGTGAAACTTCCTCTGGAGTACACCAAACGCTCGCTCGATGTCTTTTCTTGCGCTTTCCTGCCATATAGCATACTTGGATGCCTTTCTTCCTACTGGCTCTTGAATTGTCTTCACAAATCGAGATAGTTCGGGATAGATACCGTCCACCAACAGCCACAGTCGATGGAAAACCTGTTTGCCACCAATCTCGAATTCAAAGTCAACGTTGTTTGCAAAAGAACCATCGAGAAAGGTTTTCAAGAGACAACTGCGATCCCATATATTAATATCGTTAAGTGATCCTGGCCATCCAAAGGAATGATGCCAAAACCACAGATTGTAGTCTGCAAAGGCTTCAAGTACAATTGATGGTTTCTTCGACTTTCCCGTCTGCGAGCCCTGCCATGCAACGGGACAGTTCTTCCAATATACGTGCATGCAATCGAGTGATCCGAGCATTCCTCGCACACCGTGCTCAGCTTCATGCAGCGACGAAACTCTCCGGGCATCGGCTCGCGTCATCGCTCTTAAAAAAACACTTGTCAACTCTTCGTCTGAGGAAACAATATGGCAAACCTTGAGAAGAGACTGTCGTGCTGTTCCTTCACTCATCTGGAAGTAATCAAGGAAGGCACTCGGAGAGCACCCATACGCAATCTGTTTCAAAGCAACCAAGATCTTGGCCATGGGGGCGATTCCGTATCGACCACTGACATCTTCTATCTCGGTGAAAAATGAGTCGGACCGTGCGCATACGAGCATGATTTGTTCAGTCATTGTTTTTGTAATCCGAAATACCCTCTCGAATTGCTTGTCATCAAAAATTGGTGTCGGAGAGAAATAATCCTCTTGAATTGCAAGCCTTGCCCGATGATGTTGAAAGCGGGAAGAGCGACGACGTTTTGGTGGCAGGTTATCATCCTTGTCCTCGTCATGTTCTTCTGCTCCTCCTCCTCTCTCAAGCCGTCGACGAACTTTGCAAACAACTTCGACCACCTTTGCCACGGCATCCTCCAGGCCGTTCTCATTGTGCTCCTCTTGCTGCTCTTGCTGCTGATGATGGTAATAAGTAAGGAGCAGAGGAAGGAATGCAGATCCTACCAGCAGGAAGAATGCGGTGACATGATTTCCAATTGCAGGCATGATGTCAATGTAGTCTAGATTGGTGATATTGTACTCAAAAGCAGGTGTCATCATGTATCCGGATTTGGTGCTGTGATAAACCGACTCAAAAATGTATTTGCATTTCGCGCCTTTGAAGATGCCTATTCAGGACAGTCGTTCCGAGGCAGCCAATCTTGAAAAATAACCGAGACGTTCAGAAGCCGTTACAAAAGATGAAATTTTCGTCACAATTATGTCATTTGATCAAGAAATTCGCTTTGCCTTTAAAGATGCTCTTATGATACATCTTATTATTCGTTCTTTCATACTGCTACTACAGTACTAGTAGTTGAGTTCGAGTACGGACGAAACGGGATACCAGAGTCCACAGTACCATGGTATGCTAGTACAAGAGTACCGGTAGGGCAAAGGTGAGTACGTCTGCTGTTTGTCCGTTTGTCCAGTTTCGTCTATACTGTACAAAAATGTACCGGTACTCCCAGCATCCCATAATCCCGTATTCCCGTCCCAACAATGACCACTTTTTCTTTCATTTTGTTGGGAAGATGAACGAGGCAGTCAGCTTGATTCTTTCATTTTCACACACATCATTTGCAGCACAGTGGTACAAGTGGTCAGGTCAACTTTCACTTCCCATCCGCTGCGCACCGTCGTCCTGGCTGAAAGGTGACTACAGTCGTCAAGGAGAGTAAGCTCGTATCTCCTCAAGAATGACATCGACACGACGTGATCTTGCCTGTTCCTCGACGCCGATTCCTGTTATAATGTCACAACACTACCAGACAAGAAGGGTGGCGATGAGCTTTACAGTAAATTAAGAACAGCTGTATCTGACGGCAAGGCGACACTCATTGAAGAGTTGGAAATTCCCGCTTGCGATGCCCGCTCGTGGAAGGTTCCCGCTGGACATTTGTGGAGGATCGTGTGCACCCAAGGACCACAAGTTGCCGACATGAATTGCTGGTCGCTGTCCAATCCCCAGGAACGATTCTATTCTTCCAAGACTCGCCAAATTCATGCCACGCATCTTCAGACAGGTGACCGTCTCTGGAGCAACATGCCATTTTTGAGACCCATGGCGACCATTGTGGAAGACACCATTGCATATGGGTATGATGAAGATGGTGCTGGCGTTCACGATGTGATTGGAAGTCGATGCGACCCTACACCAATTTTGCAATGACCGGGTGTAACGCCAACACGTTGCCACCCAATCTCACGCGTCAAGCGTTCCGGGATGGTCTCAAAGAGGAAGATGTTCATGATGTATTGAATGTTTTCATGTGCACGGGATTTACGAAGGATACCCACCAATACTTTACGAAACCCCTCACCTGTGGATGTTGGAGATTATATTGAATTCCTGGCCGAAATCGATTTGCTTGTCAGCGCGTCGACATGTCCACAGGGTGACGTAAGCTTGGCGTGCGGTGGTGGAGGAGAGCCTCAGACGTATCCACTCGGAGTTCAAGTGTACAAGCTCGAACGAGAGTGGCTCGAGTCGCATGGATGGTCTCCCAGTGAGGCGAATGGATACACGGGCAAACATGGATTGTGAAGGAACTAGCTGCTAGCTCCACCCTGAGAAACATTAGAAATTCAATAAGGTCGGGTTTCTACCAGTCGTACTTTCGCCTTGTTGATGTACTCTTGAATTATGCTCCATGCCAGTGATACTGAGCAGACACCCAGTTGCAATAGTGTCAAATTGTCCGGTGAAACGATGTTGGCTCTGGCGCTGTCAAGGTCAAGACGGTCGCCAACGCTACAATTCCTGGATCAAGGGTCGGTATGCGAGTACCTTGCTGCTGACCAAAATAACGGCAACAGTCGATAGAACTCCAAAGGTTCCGGCAAAGACGTTGTCATGTTCTACGACAAACGAGCTTAGAAAGACAAGTCCAAAGGCATCATCGTTGTAATCGACGAGTTTGTCATCATCGTTCGCTTGTCCGCGCAAAACAGGATACCACTCTCGACGAATCGACAGAGGGGTGGAGGGCGTGAAGGCAATGGTTAGTCCAATGTAAGCACATGCAACATGCAACCCACAGGAGGAAGAGTGATCGCAACGTCATCATCTCTATACGATGCTGCCATGCTTTTGATGTTCCGTGAAACAGGAATCACTCGGTTAGATTCCTACCAGAAAAAATCGGGTCCGATTAGGTTTCACCAATTTGACGTCAGCACTTTTCAGCACTTTTGTTGCGGAATTTAACTTGTACGGAATCTTTATCTTTGATTTTCTCAGCGCCCACTTTTCAAACCACCTCTTGTGCAAAACTACGTTCTAGATAAGGAACATAAATCAGCGCCACATTTGTTTGAATAGAAATAAAAATGATCATGTCTAGATGTGTATATAACAGGGTACCAGTAGTGGATTCAAGTTTACTCACACAAAACTCATAATTTTGATATTTCACAACTAACGATGGTATGCACTTTGTCTCCTGTCATTCTTGTTTCTCTTGTTGTTCTTGCTCTCCTTGCTGCTTTTGTTTCTCTTGTTGCTGTTGTTCTGTTTTTGCTCTTGTTTGCTCTCTGTCTGTTGCCATTTTTGCTTACTACAGCACCCACCTACCGCATTATTCTGTAACCAACCCCTGTTGTGTTCTCTTTAGGATCATCCACAACAAGCAAGAAGGACTATTGATGCAGGATCACATCCAGTGGATCAGACTCTATCTGCTCTCAAGGCTATGTCATGGACTGCTCTTTGCCTTTCAAAGGTCATTTTTGTCATGCAACCGATGATTTCAATGCATCATTGGAAACCAAGTATGACCTCTTTCAGTACACTACTTCTATGTACAAAGGTTCCAAGCACATTATTCGGTCCTAGCTTATCAATGTCACAAGAGATCCACTTGCCTGAGGCACCAGCACTCAACAACCTCTGTTCTGGACATGAAACTGATGTTTCTGATAATTTTGTTGATGTACAGCACACGAATACTCATAATGACGACAATGACAACATCCTCATGGAATCTACAAGTTTAGAAACTGACTGCATTGATTTTGGATCGCGTGCTCTTCACCATGAAGACATACCTGAATTGGAACGTTACAATGCGTATGACAGCATTATGCCAAGAGCAAAGGAACTAGTTAGTCTTGTTGATGCCTCAAAAAGCCCACAAGAGAGAGGTCTTCTTGTTGAGGAGGCACTGACAAGATTATCTTCACTGAGAAAGCCAACATGGCTTCTGAAAAACCACCACCCAAAGGGTCCCTAGTTTCAGTGTCCTGTTGGCAAGGTGTGCAAAAACATATGTCTCATCATGGAGTTTTTAAAAGTAGTACATTTAGAATTAATAACAATGTTGACTTAGACTTTCGTTCTTGTTCGACATCAATAGTAGGATGGGACTATTTGGTGATCAAAATTGATCTTCAAATAGTCACACAGTATAAGTAACACTAGTATAGTATAAATGGCGACTATTTGGTGATCAAAATTTGATCTTCAAATAGTCATACAGTACAAGTAACACCAGTACAGCATAATGGCGACTATTTGCGATCGAAATTGATCTTCAAATAGTCGTCACAGTACGAGTAACACTAGTATAGTACAATGGCGACTATTCGGTGATCGAAATTGATCTTCAAATAGTCGTCACAGTAATGAGTATCACCAGTACAGTATAATGGCGACTATTTGGTGATCGAATTGACCAAATAGTCATCACAGTACGAGTATCACCAGTACAGCATAATGGCGACTATTTGTGATCGAAATTGATCTTCAAATAGTCGTCACAGTACGAGTATCACTTAGTACAGTATAATGGCGACTATTTGGTGATCGAAATTGATCTTCAAATAGTCGTCACAGTACGAGTAACACTAGTACAGTATAATGGCGACTATTTGGTGATCAAATTGATCTTCAAATAGTCGCACAGTATGAGTAACATCAGTACAGTACAATGGCGACTTTGGTGATCAAAATTTGATCTTCAAATAGTCGTCACAGTACTAGTATCACCAGTACAGTACAATGGCGACTATTTGGTGATCGAAATTCGATCTTCAAATAGTTGTCACAGTACGAGTATCACCAGTACAGTACAATGGCAACTATTTGGTGATCGAAATTCGATCTTCAAATAGTCCCCATCGTACTGTCGTACTGTTACTTGTTCATTTGAGGCTATTTGAAGATCAAAATTCGTACACTAAATAGTCCTTTGAGTATGGTAGTACTGTTGCAGTACAGTGTAGTACCTGAGTGATTCAAAAGGGAAACACATGAAGATTCAAAAGGAAACACATGAATTACTGATAGAAGGAGAAGAGTACTACTAGCAGTTATCTATCTGGATATGACAAAGGTTTGGTATGCGATTAGAAAAGCACTGATAGAAGTCAACAACAAAGATTCCGTGTTTTGTCAGCCATTCAAATTTCCGATGTCTTCAAAATACTTCTACAGGAGGTCTCACTGTAGATTATTACTATGACGTGGGCGCTGACGTCAAATTGGTGAAACCTAATCGGATCCGATCTCAGGGGGGATTGCGTCTACCCTTCTCGATTCTCAATCTCGGACTTTCCGACCGCTGGACGGTGGTTTTGCGGAACACACGTTCTCCTTGAATATCGAATGCCACTAGATGCGCGTACCTAGTATTCTGTGAGTACTACGGTTCTACCGTACAAACTACATGGTACTTGGATTACGAATCCAAATACAAGTGTATGGCTGGTTTCACCTCCAAGTTACATGTAGTATGGCTGGTTTCACCTCCAAGTTACATGTAGTACAACTAGTGTAGGAATAGTAGAAAATCTTGTGACGTCTGGATTGAAAGTAAAATCCGGCATCCTCGCGAGTACAAATAACACGATCGGCAGCACACAAAAACACCTCTCACGACGATGAGAATTTGACAACGATTTCATCATCACCCGATCTTCATCAGCCCGACCCTTTGGGTAATCTTCGCTTCGTCATCAAGTGGTTGAGGCACTTTAGCCTGGAAGGTCGGGCCGATCGGCCTTCATGAAGCAGCTACAAATGATCTACCAGTGTTGGCTTGAAGTCACCAAGCAGAGTCGATATCGCAACAAATGGCTCTCTGATGAAACATATTTTCGAGTCATGAAGGCTCAGTTTCCTTCTCTTGAGTCCCTTGGGTTTGAGAGAGGTGCATCAGAAGGTGGGTTTTTGTATCACTGACAATATATGTTAACTATTTGTTAAGAAATTGTAATATGTTGCTTGAAGTCACGTATATGTTATCACTATTTGTATGTATTTAGTCATTCTATACTGCGACATTTCTCAGAGTCATATACTGTGGCAAAATATATTTATATTAAACCAATGTGTGTTACCTAGTAGCATCTATGCGTATAACTTACCTTAACAGTTGCAAATGTAACAATGTTTCTCTAAACATTTTTACTTTATACTGAATACATGTGGTAAGAGTATCGCATGTGGCTCATTAAATTGTTTGTTCTGAACAGACTCTAGATATTCATACGCCATATACATTTAAGCCATGTTTTTACGACCATCCATTGTTTGGTATTGGTTTGCGAAATTTTCAAGCTTTTGGTTTGGGGAGACGAGCATTTTATGAACCAACCATTTCTTGTCTCCTTCCAAATATACGCTTGCTGGGAACAAAATTGTGATATTTTGTCTTAACTCCACACACACTCTCATCCAACAAGATGGTAACACCTGATCATTGTACGGTTTGCAACAAGAGTTTCAAGAGACTTTGCACCACCTTAATCAGAGTTTGGCATGTAAATCTCATTACATGGCAAGTGACAAAGCAGCAACAACAGTGCCCTCCATTGTATCAAACATCGGCCACGTGAAAACCGGTAATTTGTTGCAAGGTGGTACTTCTCGCACTTTCCGTCCAAATTTGAGTTCTCCTTTGTCCGATGGATTGCTTCCAGTATTGGAGAGTGGGGGAATTGCTGGAAAGGCCGACGATGAGCTGCGTGTTGAAGATGTCAACGAAGTCGATGACTACATTATGTTTGACGACGACGGTATTCCTGAGCAAGGCGATGCTGACGATCAAGACATTTCAGAAACTGAATCGGAGGAAGGTCCTGATCTCAGCGTTTTGATTTGTACTTAAACTGTTCAAGCTGCGAGCAAACCCGCTCGGTCTTGCGCTCGAGGAAAGAGTCCAAATTGAGTTGTTGCAGCTTCTTAGGGATCTGAAGTGTCCTCTCAAAGCATTCACCCTAGTACTTAAGTGGGCTGCTAAATCAAACGGGAGCGGCCATTCATTCCGTGAGGGATTTCAACCAACTTGTGAGAAGGTGATCGCAAATTTATTTGAAAGGTACAACATGAAAGGATTAATCCCGAAAAGAGAAGAAATTGTACCTGCCTTATACACAGAGGACCGTCTCGTTGATATTCTTTGACGCCAGTGAAGTATTCGCATCGCTACCTCATGTCCCACGCTCAATCAAGATGGGAATTATTTCTTCGACAAAGCAAAGGATCCATTTGTTGCACCAGAAACATCATCCACGGGTGACATCCACAGGCCGTTGCTACAGAAAGACATACGACGCCCTGATTAAGAAGCCTGATGTCGACATGCTCCTCCCTGTATCATGGCAATGGACAAGACATACATCGACATGGCAGGCAGACTCAGATGGAGCCAATAACAATCTCTCATGGTCTTCTGAACCACTCAATACGCCGGCTCCCAATTGCCATGCGAATCCTCGGATACATCAATCACAGCACCCCGCCCATCTCCCTTCAGATTCCGAAATAGATGTCGAGTTCAATGCACCCGCTGACTTGCCAAAGGGGACCGCCCGTGTTGAAGACCCGCTTCGGTGCCCCAAAGACGTAAGTTGGTCAACGTTAATCCTGAACGAGACACACATGCAGATCCAGTTCATTCTAGAGGAATCCGGTTTTTTGAGATTACAGAATCATGGTTTCCGATGGGATCTTAGCTACAATGGAAAGATCCACCCCGTCGTGTTCCACCCGTATGTACCCTTCATCATCGGTGACACAGAGGGGCACGACCGTCTTTGTGGTCACTACACTGAGGCAGGAACAAAATCGCCGCCCTGTAGAAATAATCCATGGCAGGGCCAGCATCTTCTGGTTTGCGGGACAGGACGTGACGAACTTCATCAAAATTGACGTCAGAAGACTGGACACCGCCGCACTCCCCCGCCTTCCCACAACCGTTTGACACCGCGGCCGGCGAAGGAGCCCGGTTGAGGACCACATCCATCACGTAGAACTCGTTGAGGAACTCCGACTGGAGTCCAGACTCCGGGAACATGTCGGCAGCCGAACGCAGTCGGAACGGCTTACATCCGAAAGCTTCGGCAACGACGCTGATCGGAGTCTGACACAAGAATTCGTTGCACCCAACCCCGCTCGTCCTGAACCTTTGCCGGAACGCACTCCGCCTCCGGAACAACGGCCATGGACAACAACGACATCATGCGCACATGAGTCGGGCGAGTCCGCCTCTCATCGCGGTGAGTGGGGAGGGACTTCCCCGTCCGCCACATCACCGACTCCCGGAACACGTGGCGAGTTCCCAAGGTTTCTCACGGATGTCACGCTCGGGAAGTCTTATTCCCGGTCTCCGCGACCTTCTTCTTTGTAACCTTCTTCTGCGCAACCTTCTTCTTCCCAGCCTTCTTCGTCCCAACCTTCCGTTCCCATCCCTCCCGTCCACGACCACCTTTCCACAGCATCAACGCCACGTCGATCGGGCGACATCGGGCTCTCTCCTGCTTCCTGGCAGGTGAAGGCCGCGCAATGCCTGTTCCAACCTCACAACAACCAGCCACAGAGGATGGTTGTCGCGAGCGCTCTCCAACAAAGACAATCAACACGCAATCCTGGCGTGGACTATCTATTTGTTGAAAAGTCAGCGAGAACTATCCGACGGCGACGTGGTGATGTTGCAACAAACAACCAAAACAAGAGTACTTCATGAAAGTACTGTCATCAGATTGTGCTTTTTGGTGTCACCATTCACCAAAGGTACTAAAAGCAGCAAAATCGACGTACTGTAAGTACTATGGCGAATGTAGGGCATTTTGCACCTGGGACTTCTTTCCAAGACCTCTAAATGCAGCATATATATGTTATTGATGTATATAACATTGAATTACGTTATATACACATCCATCGATTATATTAAAATTATGTATTTAGTTAAATGAAAAGTAATTACAGTACATAGCATTTTCATGTATAGATGATACATTCGTTTCCCAGGACAGGACTACATACTGGTACAGGTACACTATACTGCACCAGTATGTAGCAACAAATCAGTACGAACACAAAATTTAATGCTTGCTCAATACATGGATGTACATATATATGCAATTTACATCATGTATGCATACGCACCACGACACCCTTGAATGATTACCAAGAACTAGCTGCCGGTATAAGAACACTGGTGTTGCATACTCGAGTACGACAAACTACTGGTAGTGAAACAAGATTGCGAGTCCGTCAACGCAAAAACAAGACTGCAGTGATCATCATGTCATATATAATTTTATAGTCACACATATTCATACAAGTATATAAACGGAAAATGTCAGAAGCTAAATAGTGAACATGTAAGTGCATTCAAAAAAATAAACGACTTGCACATGTTTTGTGAATATAAGTAGTAAGCAATACATTTTTTCGTATAAGTCATGTACAGGTAGAAAATGAACAAACAGGGACAACTCATACAATTTTGAAAACTGGTGGGAGATTCAAAATCCCAAATTCATCACCCAAAATTACAAGTCGTCTCATACTTGCTGCAAATTGATACAACCACTGAGACCGCTATTCTAACCCTTGCTTGCTTCTTCTTACATTTTGATTCATTCGTCCTCATGCCGAAAACATCTCCAACTAAGCAACCTTCAGTGGCTAGTACTGACCACGCCTCCACGCGCGACCAAGAACAAGACGAAGAACGCCGAACTTGAAACACCGACAACAAGAGCCAAGAGGAATGAGATGGCGGAACAGCAAAAGGCTGAAGCTGCTAAAGCTGCTAAAGCAGCTGCTAAAGCAGCTGCTAAGAAAGCAGCGGCTAAATCTGCGGCTAAATCTGCGGCTAAATCTGCCAAATCTGCGGCTAAATCTGCAGCTAAATCTGTTAAAGCATCGACGACTGCAGTTAACCCGGACCCACCAGTGCAGATCGCGACAGCAGTTAACCCAGACCCAGTGCAGATCACTGCAAAGGGACGCAAACGACGTGTTGTTCCTCCTCGTGGTAAGAAGAAGAGGAGGAAAGTGGCACCAAAAAAGGTGGTGGTGGTGAGCAGAAGGAGCGCTCCTGAGGAAATTGATGACTCCTCTTACTCAGTTGAAGAGGTTGACGATGAAGAGTTTGAAGAGGTTGACGATGAAGAGTCCGAATCAGATGATGACAGGGAGGATGAGGGGAAAAGTAATGCGGGTGATGACAACAACGTGGTGACACATGACATGTCAGATGATGACGACTCTGTTCAAAGAATGGATCAGTTTGTTAGAGATGTCGGGAAAACAGCAATGGATGCAAGACGACGTCTTGGTCAGGAGTTGAACCACTGTGCCCAGGAAGGCGCGGAGGATCCTCCAGATGACAATGATACTCCAACGGCGAAGAAGAAGGTGTCGTCTACGCATGTTCAGCACGATGTATGCGATGACAATGAGTCCAATGCGCCGCCACGAGAAGAGAAGCACGTGAGAAATCGAATTGTGATATACGTCAAAAACGAGTTGTTCCGTCGATGTAAGTTTGTTAACAGTCCAGTTATGTTCCGAAGGGCGTTTCGAAAGGTGCTTGAAATCGAAAAGCCAAAAAATCATTTCCTTTTTCAGTTGACATACGAGAAATGTTTCAATACAGCGTTGAACCAGAAAAGGAGTACGTGTGAACAAGCTGGTCTCAGAATTGTTCGGGGCGCAATCAATAAGGATTTCAAAAACGCGGCGAAGACTTCTTCACGTTTGAAGAATTCTGTGCTTAGGACAGCAACAACAGACAGGGAGAAAAGGGCCTTCTTCTTCTTCTTCAATAACTTCTTGGAGTGTGTATGTGGTGCAAATGCGTGGAGAATCGCGAAGAAAACAATGCTTGTATCGGAGGCGCGGCACAGCGACAATTCGAAAATGGTAACAACAAGTGACGAAGCGTTTGATTGTTGCTGATTGACAACTATTTGGAAAAATGGAAAACCGGCACGGAGTTGGTTGACAAAGACAACCCAACGGAAGCAGATGATGGGCAGAATATGACGACGAAGAAAACAAAGAGACAAGCGGGAAAGTACACTGAAAAGAAAAAGGAACCTGCAAGTATGGTGGGTGGAGCGATGACGGAATAAGACAGTTCAATGCACTGCGCATAATGGTTAAAGAGAACAGGGCATGCCCGCAGTCAAAAGACATGGAACGTGAGCTGCTGGCATTCTGCAGGACACGGGCAGGATTGAAGAATGCCCGTGGCGATGAGCGGCAAGAACAGCACGACGGTACTGGTGCTGACAACAATGCATTGGAAACAGCGGTAGCAAAGGTACCTGTGGAGGCAGCATGGGACTCGGATGACGAAAATGAGTCGTAGTTGCTTGTGATTGCGACAGCTGCTGCTGGCAGCCATAGTTCATTAAATGCATTAAAATGGTGAATGTTATGAAAACAAATGGCTAGGTTGATACAATGTATGCTAAAATGAGAACACCGCAATGCGTAAAGAACAAATATATATGGTGACTTGGCAAAATATATGTCCAAGATATAGCATGATATCGCCATATGTGATTTTTTATATGTATTTCATTTAAACAAATATGTTGATACACTATTTGATATGTAACAATATGTGTCACATTGTGAATACAATATTGCATCTATATTGTGAAAAGATACAATATATGTTTGAGACAACATATGTGTTAGCCACTTAACATACATGTGCAGAACTTGCGATAGGGATGTCATTATCCGGTAACAATTCAAAGCTTAAAAAATAGTTAACATATCCCACCTTCTGATGTGTTATGAACCAAGCAATTTCAAAAGGAGGCGGTATAATTCTTGATGATTTTACGGTATCGAATACAACTGGCCTATTTCGACGTCAAGCAAGGGGTCTCTGTCGCTTCAGCAATGAAAAAAGGAACATTTGGGGCTACTATATCACAACACCAGGAGGTTTAGTTGAGCGTCCACCAGATGGAAAGACAAATTTCTTGTCGTTGCTGCAAGACGAGAGCATTAACAATCGATACAGCGTTGCGCGGCATGCCGGAAATTGTGGACTTGACGACGCAAATTTCTCAGCAATCAACTATCAAACAAAAGTTCAAGCCCAACTTCAAGCAGAGGACAAAGCAAAGAAGATTAAAAACGGCCCTGCATCATCCATGATTGTTGTACAGACGTATTGGGACAGTCCGGAAGCAAAAAAACTCTTTCTTGGAAGTGTGAGTGACAATCGCAATGTTGTCGAAGTCCTGCAGCAGAGGATTGAGCGGCTTCAACAAGTCAATCGAACAGTTGAAGGATGGCGAGACCTTGTAGATAAGCATGATAAAGACAATCTCTGTTCTGCTTATGATATCTTCATAATTAGACAGAGATCGTCAATTCTTTGCTTGGCCTACACGATGGCACTGGAGGAGATGAATTCGGCACGATGGGTCGAAGATTGTTGCATGCAAGCAATCTTCGATAGCAGCAAGATGGGTATTGAAGCTGCTGGCACTAATGAACGTACTGTTGCAGGTTGGAATATACTATTGAGGGCAAATCGTGAGCGCTTTCCGCATCCGAACCCAAACATTCACAAGGCAAAGAAACCTCTTCCAGATTTATTGGAATACTTTCAAGACGAGATAACCGTTCCGTGGCATCACTACTGTATTGAAAACCTCGCTGATCTCACAATTGAGTTCGCACGAAACGAGCTGGTGTCAAAGATTATCCCCGCCGCGTTCGAAGCAAGCAATAACATGATGAGTGGCGAGGAGCAAGAAGACACACAACAAGAAATCCGACAATGTGACGAACGCGATGAAGACAATAACGACAACACACAGGAGACAGGTGACAACAATAAGCACAGATTACAAAGAATTAGAGCCGACTGTCTACTGGGTGTTTACATAGACTCTCCAATATCCTTATCTACAACTTGGCGTTGGCTTCGTCGACTTGGATTCTCGTACGACTCTCGGAAGAAAACATTCTTTGTTGACGGCCACGAACGACCCAACGTTGTCTTCCACAGGAACCAGTTCTGCAAGGACTACCTATCAAAGCTCGAACCGAGATGCCATCGCTGGATCCAAGTAACAAAAGAGACTGTCGAACGATGGAAACATGAGAGATTGCCTTCGAATATGAACGCCAACGCCAAAGGATACTCTTACCTCTCGGACAATGGCATTGAGATGGTGGAATTTCACGTCGATGATCACGACTTCCTTCATGACGTCGCAAAGGAAATGGGGTGCGGTTTGATGGGAGGGAACTTGAGTGTGAGGAAGCCCGAATCACCATCGAAACCACTAATGATTTTCGGTCAGGATGAGAGTGTCTTCAATCAGTACTTGCTTGGCAACCGCCAATGGGTAGGACCCGAGGGACAGCGGGCGCTTCTTCCAAAGACAGATGGTTTGGGATTAATGTTGTCGGCCTTTCAATCACGTGAGACAGGGTTCGGTCTAAAACTAAGCAGCATACAACTCAGTGAGATAAACGAGAGTCGTCGCAACAAGAATTACGTTGATGTTGACGCAGCAATCGCAATCCATGGACAAGCAATGAAGAAAGACTTGAGGGACTCACCTTTTGTTATCTACTTCGAGCTCGGAGCAAATAATGAAGGATACTGGACATACAATCACATGTCCATTCAGTTCGAAGATTGTGTCGATTGTCTCAAGGTTGTCTTTCCACACTTCGATTTTGCATTCCTTTTTGATCATTCGCAAGGACACGCTAAGAAACTCTCTAACGGATTAGATGCGCACAGTATGAATAAGAGCTACGGTGGAGTGCAGCCGAACATGCGTGAGTCAATTATGAAACAGCATGACGGGTATTTTGGGATGCATTCACGTACCTTAGAAGTTGGCGACACTCAGACTTTTACATTTTCATCGGTCGACAACGGGCCATTTTGGATGGATCATGCAGAGAGAGAACTCAACCGTCATGACCGAATCCTTCCTTCTCCTCCTGGTCCTTCTCGAATGCGAAACAAAACAATTTCAGAACTGAAGGCAGAGCTTGCACCATTTGACGTCCTGAATGATCGACGAAACTATCGCCTTGTAGAATTGCAAGAGCACGCAAGAAACAAGGGAATAGAAACAAAAGTGCTGAGAATAAGAGAGAAGAAAGGTTGGGAGGGTCGGCCAAAAGGTCTCTTACAAGTTCTTTGGGAAAGGGGTTGGATCGATGAGGCACAGCATGACAAGTATACTATGGATGTCGCAACGGATGTCGATGGTGAAGCATTGGAAGGTGCGGAGGACTGGAGTTTAAAGTACCTCATGGCCAGTTGTCTTGATTTCGCCGAAGAAATGACTGCATTGCAGCATGTTGGCAGTCAACTTGGCGTTTCAGTCATCATCACGCCAAAATTTCATGCCGAATTGGCAGGGGAAGGAGTTGAATACAGTTGGGGTGTCGCAAAGGGAATCTACAGAAGAAAGCCCCTGAACTCTAAGAAAAGCAAGGACGCTTTCAAAAGGTTAGTAAGTGATGTGACAAGCAGGGAAGTCCTCACAATTGAGACAGTCCGCAAGCTTTCAAGGCGAGCACGAGCATACATCTGTGCATATTATTCATTGTACGAGAGTCAAAACAAGGGCGATGACACAATAAAACTCACGCTTCCGCTTATCGAACGCCTTGTCAAGGCGTTCAAAACACACCGGGCAGCAATCGACTTTGATGCGGGCTTCGTTTACGGCTTTGTGCCGAACCTGAAGGATGGTGTCATCGTTATCGATGAGTAAATGTCGATCAAAAAGAAAGTGCGAACGTCGATTGCAGAATTAACTCCAAGAATTTTGGCATCAACTAAATTTTTAACATACTGAGCCTACATGCCCCTACTATATGTAGGTCCAGGATGAAACCAGCCATATTCTTTACCTTTTACTGTTGCAATCTCATACGTGGTTCTTGTACTGCAACGTGACTCCATGTTTATGATATCATGTGCATATGTCAGTTATCCTTCAATGTCTCCTCGTGACTTTGTGCTTATGATAACATTTTCTTATGTTATTTATGCCCACACCTGTCCTTGAGACAAAGAGCGCAGATAACCCTCCGGCGACTGGAGTATTTATAGGCAACTTTTACGGCTCCGAGTAGCAGGTAACTCTAACTTATCATCTGTGATTCAGGACAGGCATCCGCGCGCTCGCATGCCCCGGTATGGTTCGATATGTACATTGTTTCGCATAGTAATATGGATGACTTCCACCTTCTACAACTGAGCAACACATAAACTCAATCGACGAGAGATTCGAAGATTGAAACGTGTCACGTTCGAGCGCATTTTCACGTTCAACGAAAGTGTAAAAAGCCCCCATGACGGAAGACTGTCACCATGGCGTTGCCAAGGCGCAAAAGGTAGCTGTGAAGGTCCGTCGCGATCCGAAACGAGCTCTCGATGCGTTCTGGGGTCAAGTCAGTCATCACAGCGAGCGTCGCTTGCATGCTCTTCAGAAAACAAGAAAAGGCCCTGTTGTTGTACCTGCAACCGCCGCTGATGATGAGACGCCATTTCCTAGAAAGAGCAAGCATGATGGTAGCTTCTTTCACTGGCGTCATCGTCGTATGGGTGAAGGTATTGGCACTGTGGGCCTGTCCAATTGTCACTTGGTGTTGTGGACCGGTGAAATCGGCCTGGGTACTCCGGCTCAGCAGTTTACCGTCGATTTCGATACTGGCTCGAGTGATCTTTGGGTGCCAAGCCTACAGTGCGACGCCTCTTGTGACAAATTTTCGCATCGATATGATAGCTCAAAATCTTCAACCTATCAACGAGCGACGTCGTCTGCAACTGGCAACGCGTTCAAAACCGCCTATGCCGACGGTGAACGTGTGGAAGGTCAGCATGCTAAAGATGTGCTGCAATTGGGCGGAGCCATCACGGTTCAGAATCAAATATTTGCGCAAGCCACGAGCATCGAAAACTTTGTTTCGTGCCAGGGAGAACAGGGTATCTTGGGATTGGGATTCTCCTTCCTTTCGTCGCATTACTTTCCAAGTGTCATCAACAATCTTCAAGAAACTCTCATGCATCCAATCTTTGGGATGTACCTGAGTGCAGCAGACGATTACCCTATTGTGGATGATGGAAATGGTCCAACATCGGCTGATCATTCTGAAATCGTCTTTGGTGGTGTGAATCAAAAGCACTACTCAGGGTGTTTGCATTGGCACGACCTGGGTCAATTTCAAGAAAGCGTCACAGGAGAAACATTCCAGGGGTATTGGGACTTCAAGCTGGATGGAGTCGAGGTCGGAGGGACCGCCATGCCCTCCTCCCAGCTTGCAATTGTTGATTCTGGGTCCAGCAATATTGTTGGACCCAAGGATGCGGTTGGACTCATCGCCCAGCTCAACGGTGCCGAGTGCTTCAATATGCCCGACGGTAGGAATTCTGACCCTGTCAGTGTCGACTGTACGGAAGGCTTTGATATCGCTACTATAGATTGCGATCGGCCTTTTTTCGACTTGGAGTTTCAGGCGGATGGAGCGGTCTATCATCTCACGAAGGAGGACTTAATCAAGACCATTGAGACCAACCAGGGAGATGTCTGTATCATTCGATTGCAAGCAGGACTTGAATTGGATGGTTGGGTTCTCGGTGATCCGTTCTTTACCAAGTACTACATTGCTTTTGACTTTGTCCGCAAACGCGTCGGGTTTGCCTTGTCTGAGGAAAACAGCTCCGATGTTTGCAGCTCGGACCTCGGAATCGACATTGAATCCAAGGTTGGAGAGACCACTTTTAGCGAGTCTCCGACTACGGAAATGATGCACCAGCCAATCCAAGTCAGCGATGGTGGAAGCGATGTGCATAAAGTTGGCGTAGTTAGTGGGGTGACTTTCCTTGCGATAGTCCTCCTTGTTTTATGGGTGGTGAGAAGACGTGGGAGATCTCGCGAGGCAGTCTTCCAAGAGATCGCCATGACAAACTTTAGTGATGGTACAAACGACCATATCTTGCAGGAGGACGTCCCGCGCTCCCTCCTCTGAGCCACGTCGGGATGGAGAATTCGCTGACGATGTAGAGCGTAATGAGTAGTAGTTGATGCATGAGTTTTTCTTAGTCGTTGTGCAGTACATGTATCATCATTTCCACACCGTATGGTTCTCCGAAAGCTGCATCAAGAATCGTGGAAGGAAGTGATCGCATAGCATGTGCAAAAAGCAAAGACTACAACAAGACTCGGGAGGTTCAATAGTAAATTGCGCGCTATTTATACATAGGCTAACATTCCGTTCCCCATAGTCAGTTGACCGTATGCAAAGAATAGGCGCTCAGCATTCGGAAACGCCGCTTCAAAACTTCGATGAGTTGTTCGACCGACCCGACCAAACCGTTGGCGGCGGTGGAAACGTATGGTCTTCGAGCTCGTTGAAGGGTGCGTTCTCCCATTCCTTTAGGAGACTCATCTTGCGATCTCGCTCCATGGCGCGCAATTCAGCGTTTGCATAGCCCATTTTTCTCAATCGTGCAATCCTTTCATCAACAGTTAGACGCGCCGGACATACGGTTCGAACCACGTCAAAGTCATCAATGGGCATAATCTTCGTTTTTGTGTGTCCCCAGTCGAGCGCTAGCGGATAGCTTGCCTCGGCATTGTCTCCTAATGTGACGGCGTACTTTCTAATTTGCACTGTTGCGAAACCCACTCGCTTTCTCTTGTGTTTCGTTGGCTGTGTCTGATGAGAAGCACCAGTGCAAATTCGAATGCCAACCTCCCGATCTACTGACTCATGACTCATGAGACTGTGCATCGATCTCCCAGTCGAATCTGAGAAGAGCGAGCTAGCTGATGTCACGGTAGAATCATCATTCAATGGTAATGATCCAGCCTTCATGTGTCCCCTCGATTCTACTAGTTCGCGAATAGAATTCTTGTTCACTAATCGTCTTTTCGATGTAGTGGAACCTGCCCTTCGTTCTTCTGATGATGGCGTCGTCAAGAAGACTCCGCCTTTAGGAGACGGCATCGTTGTATTCGTTGTCTCGATAGACTTCACGCGCTTTGCAATCACAACCTGTGCTGCTTTCTGATATGATTCACCAATGTTAAACCAACTGGCTGTTCGTCAATATTATATGCATACGCAAGCGTTGGCGAGTTATTTGTAGTCCTTGTGACACTAGCGCACTTTGTATGGAGAACTGAGACTTGGGTCTTGGGTGTGAGTTTGATACCACAAATGCATCGGGACAAACCTCTCGTGAACACAAGCCAGGTCAGCCGCGACTATAAAATCCTGGATGATAAATATTTTTTTAAAGGGCCTATATAGAGCGGGTAAAAAGCTCTCCGAAACATGTTCTCGAGCGCACCTAAGGCTTTGAGATCTCCTTCAACCTTCAACTGTGACATGAATGGCAAGGGTTCATTAAAGTCGATGTTCGTATTGGTCCAACCACACGCGACAATTAACATTTAATTGATTAAAAGCTTCATCACGTTCCGTACATACATGATAAATGTCATCAATCCGGTTTCCAATAGTGCGCTCAGGTACTCGAGTAACTCGTGAAAGGAGATCAACTGCGAGCATATTTCGTACAGTACTCCAAGTAGTGCAAGATTGGCTTCACGACCACTAAATCACGGATCACGATCAATCGCCAGTCGCCAGTCATGTTTTTTGTCTGTATTTGTACAGTCTTTGTACGTCGCTGGTACTTGGTTATAGTACTTGTACCAGTATGACATTGCATGAGCAGATTACTGGGTTCCAGACACCACGGTACTTGTCTACGTGGCTGCGTCCAATGCTATCATAGAGCGAGGTGCTTCAATGTTTATCGTTTATCGTCTATGACTGTGTGTGCTTTCTTTACATCAACATGGGCACAGTCTGAACTTGTACCGTAAAGAGGAGTACCAGGTACTAGTACTGGGGTACTCCAGCACTTCACTGGTGTCTGGTGTGACATGTGCATTTCGAATCATACGAAGTTCCAAGTGGACCCGGATTCAGCACCTCAAGCGTTGAAGATCTTGATGATTTGTTTGATGTTCGCATCGCTCAGGAGCCAGCAGTAACCAAGGAAGAGCACCGCCAACCGCCACCATCCCCCTGTTATATTGACGAGGTTGCGACAATCGGATCAAGCTCTCGGAAATTCTCAAGAAAAACGAAGCAAAAAATGAAGGTATCCATCTTGTTGACACCGTTCTTGATGTTGGTCGCATCCATTCATGGGTTCGCACCAGCATTGATGGTGACGAAGGGATCATCCTACCGTGATTCGATGGCCCAGTTCTCAACTGCGGAAAAGGTTAGTTTTCATCTTCATACAAGCATTACCTTCGCTTTGTTCTTCGAAACTCTCACACCCTGCAGTTGTCTACTGACGAGCAGGAGATATTGTTCGGCGATAGCGTTTCCTCGGTTTCGGCATCCAAGACGAATACACCTCGTGCCAGTTTGCTCGAGGAAGGGTCTCTCGATTATGCCTCCGACCCGCTTATCAACGACCTCCGACGCATGCGCGATACCCTTACGAACTGTCCCAAACTGTGGTCCGAGCTATCAAAGATATGCGGCTCCAAACGCGCCTTGTTCGATGAACACATGTGCGACGAGACTGTCGATGTTACATTTTCCGAAATGGATGATCTAGTGCGACGATCAGCGTCGGTGTTCCAGTCTCTCGGTGTCAAAAAGGGACAGAATGTTGCCATTTTGGGAGAGAATTCGGCACGATGGCTCATGGCCGATCACGGGATCCAACTCGCGGGCGGGGCATCCGCAGTTCGTGGCGCCGATGCCCCACCGGATGAATTGCGATACATTTATGAACACTCGGACAGTGCTGGATTAGTTGTCATGCAAGGTCCTAAGCTACTGCAGAAATTGGCGAGAGATGCAAAGGCTCAGGGCCTCAACGGGTTGGGCTTGAAGAACGACATGTTTGGACCAGTAAAGACGGTAATTCTGTTGCACCGGGAGAAGTCATCAGCGGACCAGATTCAGGAAATGGCAAAAGATCTCGGTATCCAGGTGCTGGTATTTGCTGAATTGCTGGCGAGTGCGACGCCAGCTTCCGATGACCAACTGCCGACCATAGGGCTGAGCGATTTGTCAACCATAGTCTACACATCTGGAACGACCGGTCGCCCGAAAGGAGTCATGCTGGAACACGGCAATCTCTTGCATCAGATTGGCCATCGCATTATGCCGAGCCTGCCTTACGAAGATGGTGATCCGCTTCCCGGTGAAACGATGGTATCTTTGCTTCCTGTTTGGCATATCACGGAAAGGACATTCGAACTGTGGATGGCATCACGTGGTTGCAATGTTGTGTACTCGTCTATTCGCAGTTTCAAGAATGACCTGGCCAAGCACAAACCGCAGTGGATGGTGTTGGTCCCACGTGTTCTGGAGAAGGTCGCTCAGGGAGTGCAAGACAAATTCGCCAAAGGAAGTGCGGTTGCTCAGACTCTCGTAAAGATCTTTACGACTACTTCGGGATTGAAGGCCAAGCATTCCAAGATTGCAAAAGGTCTTGTTGTTGGCAGTGCCGTGCCTGATACCTTGACACGCATCAAGAGCAAGCTTATTGTTGCGTGCTTGGCCCCAGTGAACGCTGTTGGAAATAAGTTGGTATGGAGCAAAGTACAAGATGGCTTTGGAGGTCATATTAAGACAATTATTTCTGGAGGCAGTGCTTTGGCTAGCTCTCTAGAGACTTTTTATGAGAATTGCGGATTATCCATTATTGTTGGATACGGTCTCACCGAATGTTCGCCTCTGTTGGCGCATCGTCGCAAGGATGCTAACTTAGTGACTGCGGGATGCACAGGAAAGGCAACCTTTGAGACGGAGATACGTGTTGTGGATCCGGAGGCGAAAGCTGGAGACATTGAGAGAGCAGCTTTGCCGAATGGTACTCCAGGCGTCATCCTTGGTAGAGGTCCACAAGTTATGCGAGGCTACTACAAGAATCCTGATGCTACCGCAAAGGCGATCGACAAGTTTGGTTGGTTCGATACCGGAGATTTGGGGATGATCAACCCAGCCACTGGTGACCTGATCTTGACTGGTCGAGCGAAGGATACCATTGTTCTGTCCAATGGTGAAAACATTGAACCGTCTCCAATCGAGGATGCCATCTTGAGTACCTCTGACCTGATCGAACAGGTCATGTTGACGGGACAGGATGGGAGGAAGCTAGTGGCCATCGTTGTGCTGAATCCAAGTGAACTGGTCAATGCTGGTTTCTTGCAAGCACAGGACGGGGAGGTCCTTCAAAAAGCAAATGAAAAAATCAACGATCCAAAGTGCACGCCCGAGGACTGGAAGCAAAATGCTGTTATCCTCAGCAGTGCTGCCGAAAGGCTGCGACAAGCAGACTCCTTAAAGAATGCGCTAGTGGCAGATACCAAAAGGGCAACCAAAGGTTTCCGGGCATGGGAACAAGTGAATGAAATCTACATAACACTTGAGCCTTTTGCCATGGTCAACGGTCTTCTCACACAGTCGTACAAGGTGAAGCGAGCCAGTGTCATGGAACGTTACGGAGAGAAACTCTGAACGTTCCTTCCAATACGCTCACAGACACACTTGTAAATTATTGCATAGTAATGGCAAATTCTTACTGGATTTTCAACTATAATGCAGTGTGGCTTCCTTGACATTACCATTCTCAAGTTCTTGTCGCTTTCGCTTGTGACCGAGCCTCGGTTGACTTTGAAGCAACCCAAGGAGGGCTTCCGTCTCTTTCGCCTGTCCCAACAATTGAGCCTCAAGTGTGGTGATGCATCGTCGAAACTCTTGTCGAGCTTTCACAGTCTGTTCAACTGCGTCCTCCAATTCCTTGGAATTACTGTCAGGGTTCGTCGCCACCTTTTCAGCCGACCTCGTCGTCACCACTATCGACGAAACTAACGACCTCCACGCCCTGCTCAGCTTTCCAACGTCCGTCGTTGACGATCGTTTCTCGTCTTGTCCGGAAGAGGAATCTGGCTTTGTTGCTGATTCTGGTTTCTGGGTGGTAACCATGCCGCACGTTGCGGCCTTCGTCACTGTTGATATCTCTGCCAAGGTGTGCTAGGTGGCAGACCGGTCGTCGCATTTGATGAGCTGAAGGTCGAGTGTTGAGTGTGTGTGTGACTACCTGTTGTACCTGGTACTGGTAGTGCAACACGTTGCAGCTATAGCGATTCTGCATACCGCGGTGCTAAAGCTGAAGTAATGTACCACGAACCCGGAAACAATACTGTACGCTAGCGATGCTATATTTCATACGCTATACGGAATAATGGTGATTTTCTTAATGATAGAGAATGAGCGTTTTAGTGAGATTACAACGAGGTAGCGCCGGTGTAAGCACGCATGTTATAGCAAGCTCTCTGAGTACGATCTTATTCTGTGCCCCACGCGCAAGATGATTCAGGGTTCTTCATTCATTCAGGAGCAATCTTTAAATCTGGAATCTCATAGTTGCTTTCCCGGGCAGCTCTCCGTTCCTCAAATGTCTGTATTCGGCGTTGCAGTACCTCCAGTCTATGGCGTTGGTCGATTTGCTCTTCGTGGGCACTTTCGATCTGACGTCGTTGCTCTTTCTGTTCTTCAGGAAGTTCTTGCAGTATGTCGTTCACTTCTTGATTCACCGCAAAAAAATTCACGCACCATGTTAGCGGGATCCCCAACGATTTGCTTCATGAGCTGATACATGGATTGCATAACGAGGATAAGAAACACATAAGGCAGCGCCAGTACGTGTCTGTTATCGCTCAGAGAGTAGGGCTGAGGAACCGACACCTGGTCACGTTGCCCTCGTCGGTATCCTCCGGTCGGCTGCAGCGAATCATTCGGATCTATACCTGGATCAACTTCAAGCGGTGATGTCATGATGAGAAACGAAATCGAGTTTCCAATCGAATGAGCGTAATCAAAACAACAGAACAGTGTAATGCGATGTCGCTTGTCTGCCAATGCGCAACGGGCATTGAGTGTTCAGGGATGATTGCTTGTTGCGCCGGCGATTGAAGCTGTCGCCAAGGGGCGTGGGACGCGGGCGTCCGAAGTGCATTCCCGTTTCCTGTGTGACTCGTGTATACTCTAGGACACAAAAAACACGAACTGTATCTTATACTTAGCCATACTTGTACTGGAGTACCCCAATGTAGGCATACTGTACTCCGCTGACAAATGAGAACCCTGATGTGGGAAGTTGATCCAAGTATTATATCCTTTGTGGGAAAACTGATCAAAACCTCCACGCTAACAACCGATGACCATGATGCGCCCACGCCAATTAACATCAACCGCACTTTGGAGGCCGCGGACCCTCAATAGGCTTCTCTCCACGAGTTCGCTGGTCTCCTGGGAACTTGATGAGGTGAAAAAAGTTGGAACGATAACGTTGGAATCCCCTAAAACCTACAACGCCTTGACCGTGGAGATGGGGAGAGAATTCTCCGCAGCGATCCGACATATTCACGCGGACCTCACAGAAGGCTCCAAGAATATCAATGCCATGGTGCTTCAGAGTTCTGGAGATTTCGCATTTTCTGCTGGAGGAAACTTTGATTGGCTTCAATCCCTTGGGAAGTATCCTGTGCACAAGAATTCCGATGCCATGTTGAGTTTCTACAAATCCTTCCTATGCATTCGAAGCTTACCGGTGCCTGTCGTCGCCGCAATCCAAGGACCAGCTGTTGGTGCAGGCGTTGGCTTGGCCTTGGCATGTGATATGCGAGTCACCTCGCCTGGACCTCGCAAGTTCGGCTTCACCTTTAGCAAATTGGGTATCCACACTGGCATGGGCGTTTCACATCTACTGCAACAATCGCTGGGATCGTCGGCTAAAGTAAATGAAATTCTACTGACCGGTAGGTTCCTCTCCGGTGAAGAAGCCTTCGAATTGGGTTTGGTGAACCGGTTGGTCGAGGCTGACAAAGTTAAGGACGAAGCACACAAACTTGCTGAAGAAGTTGCGGCCCAGCACCCGGTGTCTATTCGCTCAATGATACAAACCTTGCGACATCGCCAAGACGAAGGTTTAGAGTCAACCTTGCTGCGTGAAGCCTATGCACAAGCTGTCTGCTACAATCGAGGAGATTGGGGAGCTGGGCTGGATGCTGTGGTGGGCCGCGTGGATCCAACGTTCGATGAGTACAGTCGGAAGTAATTAGTCTCTGATGATGGTTATGCGTCTCGCTTCATGACATTAAATTATCTTTTCGAAACTAGCATGCCTTGTATTGCCCTATCCTTGCAAGCGAAATTGTCTGTAGCCTCAGGTATCACGTATCAGCAACATGCGTTTGGACTTACGCATTAGCCTTCAGCTTGATATCATGAGTGTGCAGCGCGATTAATCTTCAGTCACTTCCATTGATAGTCAGGCATTGATTTGCTTCGCGACATGGGCAAGTATTTTGTGAGGAATGAGTGTTCGGTCGTGTCAAGGTCAAACACAATCCACAGATCCCAATCCGCACGCCCAACTCCGGACTACACCAAAACCTCGTACATGGTTGTAGTACTCCAGTAGAGAAGTACTCTAGCGAAACCATGCATGTATGCCATACCATTCGTGTAATCTACTACAGTACTCCCTATTACTGGAGACTGGAGTACATGCGACACACAATTTCTAGTATTAAGAATTTGAAACACCAGTCCGTCCGTCAACCGCTTTACCGTAGTAAAACCACCGAGGCCTTCGTGCGCGTCACCACCATGACCGAAGCAGCGGAGCCCCCGTCCCCAGTTCTCCTTATGTCTCTTCCACCTGACACTGACGATTCCTTTGGTTTCTTATTGAAAGATTGGAAGGATTTTCCCGATATCGACATTCCTCCAGAACATTTGTCTGAAACGCAGAACGAACGCGTCAAACGAATCTATGAGGAAACCGTCCAACGCAACGATACCACTCCGACTGTCTGGCATAGGTTTGCTACTCTCGGACGCAATATCATGCCCTTCACCCAGTTCGAACCAATCTGGAACAACTTCGACAGCGATCAACTCCAACTTCATCTGGTTGTATGGTACCGATACATGTACCATATCGATCGCAAGATTGATGTTCCACAGAAACTTCATGTTTGGGCCAATACGTTCTCGCTACCTTATTTATCCGTTCACACCGACAAGGTTCTCCCGGTGGATACAACTACTATTGGTTTCGAGGACTGGGCAAAGCGTGCGTCCAACATTTATTCCTGGAATAAGGTCATCAGTTCGGCAAAGGCCAAACGTCGTACTCAGACTAGGAAAGCAACCTCAACGTTGAAGAAGACGCCTATAGTCCTCAAGACTACAGATCTCTTCAAACAGCAACTTGCATTCACCACACCCCCAATTCCAGAGGAACAAGATGACGAACCAATGGAAGTCGAGCTTCAAATTCCCGAAAAGACAGTTCACAAAAACCCACCGATCCAGTTGACTCCGAACCGACCGCCCATTAAGTCAAACTTGCAGGCAACCAACATGCCATCCATTAGTCACACACGCGCGAATGAAAGAAAGGAGGACTCTAATTCATTCACATCGTCTACGGATGGCAAGATGTCTGCACTTATTCCAAACCTGAACATCCCAATTAACGATGGTACAATTCGTATCTCACTCCGTTGGAAAACGACTGCAGACGTGGTCGCTCTTGCCTTATCCCAGAAGTCGAGTGCCTTGTCAGCTGAAATCCACTCGCTTCTTAATGATATTTTTCGAGATGAAGATGGCCTCCTATACAGATGGACAGATGAAGGAACGGAACATTGCAACTCCATTTCAAAAATGTCACAAGAGGAACTGCGATCGTACATCGCTCCCTCCCTGTCTGTTCTACCTTCCCAATCTCAAATCATCGTTCCTATTCGTTTTGGTTTTACTACGAAACCGTCCTTTTCCTGGAAGAATCAGCCCAGAGTTCAGGAAGCCTTTAAGCGGAATAACGTTACGGCTTCGTTTTCAAATTCCAAGAGCACAAGCGGAGAAGATGTTATCTCAGGATATATCCTCCTCAAAGCTCCTCGTACCACTCATCGCACCCGGTTTCTGCAGAGTTTACGCAGCAAGCTTCCTGACACGACTCCCTTCTTTAATATTGTTCTTCATCGCCGCACGCCTTTCGACCAAGACATTAATCATCTCGTGGTCCAATGCGGGAAAAATCATGTCCATTCCTTGAGCCAGACCCTACTCTCTGCTTTGGACGGATCGGGTACCGGCGTTTATATTCCCAGATTTGCGTTTGCGAAGATGACCATGGCAGAAGCTATGAAATTGTTTGAGAAGCATGATTCCTATATCAAATCGCTCCGATACATTCAATTGTCACCAATGATTAACAATTTGGATACCGTAAGGACTGAGTTTTTCCCGGATGGCACAAAAATGGAGAGAACTACAAGGGACTGGGCAGCATCTATTACATCTGCGGAGGGACACGAATCAGCGCATGTCGACGTCGTTAATGGCGGATACGACCAAAAATCATTTCTCCTGATGGCTCCTCAGCACGAAGACACGGTTCGCAAAGAGTTTGAAGAGTACCGCCGTCGAGTGTTTCCTTTTTCGATTAGAGAGGAACGATTCAGAGACGCTATAGGACCTCCTCCAACAGTGATACACGTGGTCTCTAAAGTAAATGCTAATTTGTCTTTTATCGACAAATTAATCTCTTCAACTGAATCGTGGAAACAAACAAGAACAGCCGGAAGTGTTGAGACATCCGACGAATCCGACTCAAGATCGGAGTCTCTCCGAAGAACACCTAGAGGATCCGAGGAACATAACCCATCAACAAAGTCTGTGTCTTCCCAACATGGAGACTCGCGTCCATCCGTGGATACGGACAGAACGTCAAAGCCAACAATGCCTCCTACTCCATTGGACTCGCTTCGAGATCAATACGGGCTGCGGTCTACAGTTCAAACGGAGGCGTCCACTGATTCGAATCATTCCATCAATTCCAGGTTGTCCTCCATGTCAACGTCCACGGCTCGATTTCAAGAAATCGACGCTCGAATCCAGCGTCAACAAAAGGAGTTTGATCGGAAGGACCGTATTAACACTGAGCGACTAGAACGCATGGAGAGACAATTTACAAGATTCGATGATTTAGATCACAGGTTCGACGTGATGCAAGGGAACCTAATGAATGTTATGGAAACACAAGCCGGAGTTGGGGGCACAGTGAACAAACTCAGCGATAAGATATCGGCACTCATGGACATGATAGCCCAGACACACATACAGAATGGTCGGACGAATGGCAGCGAACCCATGACAATTAGAGAGGATCGCGCAGAGGATGACGATGACATGCAACATTCCACCTCTCCTGAACCTCCAAACCGTCAGCTGGACAGGGTTACGTTCTCGTCACCCATTAAAAAGAAATATCGGACAGGTTGCAAAGAAAAAGATCCAGCGGAGGACCATGTAGCTGCATCACAGCATCAAGAACCAGATAATTTGGCCCCTTTATCTCAGGCAGTGAATACACCACTACCTGTCGATGACCCCACCGATCTCCCGCAACACGCAACAACAAAGTTGGACGATATCGCCACCGACCTTGAGAGTCGATACAACGACAAAAGCTCTCAAGGCGGGGAGTCAGCATCATGAGTTCACTTTCGGACGAAGTACAGCCACAGGCGGTATCTGCGTCACCCTCCCCAACAACGTTATTGGAAGAAGCAAAATTAAAATGGCGACAATTGTTTTCAGGATCAGAACCAAGCGACCCAATAGGTATTCACCGTCAATCCCGTCCGACACTCAAAAATCTCAGAATCAACTCACCATGGGGCGATCCAATGGGTCCCAAAGATCCAACAATTACTCGGTTGTACTCGATAAATGTCAACGGCATTTCTCTTGACCGACGAGGCAGAACATTTGAGGACATTTGTCGATCGGTAAAAGAAATACAAGCCGATATTTTTTGCGCTCAAGAACACAACCTTGACACGTCTCAGTTCAAAATTCGAAGTTCGATATTCGATACGGCACGTCAGCATTGGGACCGCCATTGCATTACAATGGGAACTACACCAATCACTGTCGAAACATCATACAAACCAGGAGGAACAATGATGATGACAGTCGGTAGTTTAATGGGACGAGTAGTAAAACAATCACGCGACAAATGGGGACGATGGGTCATTCAAGAGTTCACTGGACGAGGCGATCGACGCGTTGTTCTCTTCTCAGTGTACCAACCAATCGATAAGTCTTCGCAACAGGGAAAGATCACGGTCGCAGCTCAACAAACGAGCTTGCTATGTCTCGCACAAGATACAGTAAAGAATCCTCGGACAGCTTTTCGGCGTGATTTACTAGCGGCACTTCAATCATACAATCAGGAAGGAACTCTTTTGATAGTGGTTGGCGATTTTAACGAGCACCTTGGTACAGATCCCGAGGGAATGGTAAAGATTGCGGGTACGTTAGGACTGATCGACCTTATGGCAAGCCGTCATTCATCCTCTCCTCCGGCGACTTATGCAAGAGGATCCAAGCGTTTGGATTACGCGTTAGCAAGCCCTCTCGCAAGCGATGCGTTAATTTCGGCCGGATACGAAGAATTTAATGCCCACTTCATCTCAGACCATCGTGGATATTTCTTCGATTTCGACACTGATATGTTGTTTGGCTCCGGGACACAACAACTTGCAACGCGGGGGCACAGCGAGGTCTGCTCTCCAACAATGTTCATCAAGTCACCGAGTATATTCGAGAGAAGCACCGAATTTTATTTGACCATCACAACGCTTCTCGTCGTGTTCTTCAACTATCATTTCCGGGCAATAGGCATGAATACGCGGAGCGATTGGATTCCGACGTGTTATCAGCAAGTCTAGCAGCAGAAGCAAAGACACGTCGCGTAGGGGAACCGGCCTGGTCAGTGGAACTCGCACAAGCCCGCAAAGTGGTCTCGATCCTGAAAAAGCATCTCTCTAGCCTCAAAACAGGGTACGATAATTCGGATAAGTTGACAAGAGCAATCGCCGAATTAGATGTCTCTTTTGAATTACCACCTTCAAAAGTCACGTGTTCGAGAGCCCTCAGAGCAGCTGAAACAAGAGTCAAAGAGATAGTTGCAGACAGTTATCAACACAGGGATCAGGAGCGGCGCAAGAAAATCGAAGACTTAGAAGCCTCCCAACACAACGCTGATAAGACGAAAGCAAAGATCCTTCGACGCTTAAAGAAAGCTGAGGATTTAAAGGAGTTGTTTCGGAAATTGAAACACGTCCGAGGGCAAAAGACTCGACAAGGAGTAACACGGATTGAGATCCCATTACATCCGCTTGACGATCCGAAAACGTGCACGGAGTGGACACAAGTGGAAGTTCCTACAGAAATACTGCGTCTTCTCCAAGAACGGAATCGGAAACATTTCGGACAAGCTCATGGCACACCGTTTACAATTCCACCCCTGGCAGAAGAACTAGGTTTCAAAGGTGACGGCAAAATAGGCGACGAAATTCTCCACGGAACATATTCCCCTTCCCATGTCTTAGATGACAATGTGCAATTGTTATTGCGACATCTTCATCATGTACATGAAATAGCGGAGACCCCGTCGTTTCCTACTATCTCAGATGATGAGTTTTGCGCGAAACTTCGGGTGTGGGCAGAATCAACCACAACGTCACCGTCGGGTATGCATCTAGGCCACTATAAAGCCCTGATTGCACGTCACTCTTATTCTTCCGATGCATCGGATGAAGAGCTTTCCCAAGAATTCAGAGACAATCGAGATGAGTTGAATCGAATGCAAAACGAACTGCGGGCCGTGCATCTGGCCTTGTTAAATTATGCACTGGAGAGAGGATATTCATATCGGCGATGGCAAATAATCGCCAACACTATTCTTTTCAAAGACGAGGACAATGTGCGCTTGCATCGGACACGAGTCATACATATATATGAGGCGGATTTTAACCTCGCTCTAGGGATAAAGTGGCGAATAGCGATGTACCAAGCAGAGGCCCTGGCCGTTTTGAACGAAGGACAATTTGGGTCGCGCCCACGACGCAATGCGACTGACCCGGTTTTTATGGAAGAATTACAGTGTGAGATATCTCGAGCTACAAGGAAACCTGTCGTTTTAACGAACTATGACGCAACGGCATGTTACGATCGGATCATCCCAAGTATTGGTATGTTAGTCAGCCGCAAATTTGGAGTATCTTTCCAAGTTACTCAAACAAACGCGGAGACTTTGGAGCAAGCGGAGTACAGAATTCGAACCGAGTTGGGCCTGGCGCCGACAGGATACTCTCATTCTGCTGATATGCCAATTTATGGTACGGGCCAAGGAAGCGCAAACTCCCCGGCAATCTGGTGCTTTTTATCAAGCTGCCTTTTCGATAGTTATGACGAGATTGCCCAACCTGCAACATATGTTTCACCAGATAACTCAACGTCAGTTTCCATCGGCATGGTGGGTTTTGTCGACGATTGTAACGGACAAACGAATACGTTTCTTTCAGATGGATCCGAAGCGACATTGTCTGGTGTTCTACAACATGCACAGACGAATGCACAGCACTGGAGTAATCTCCTCCACGTCAGTGGTGGCGCCCTAGAACTCTCGAAGTGCTCATGCCATGTTTTGCAGTGGTTATTCTCCATGCAGGGAGCCCCTGTTCTTGCACCGAAGACGGATGTACACCAGCAGTTCTTGAAAGTACACGATCCAGCAACCGGGATATTACACGATCTTCAGTTGCTCTCACCATATCAAGCACACAAGACATTGGGCCACTATAAGGATCCAGCAGGAACGCAGACGGAACAGTACAAGCGACTGAAATCAAAAAGCGACGACCTCACAACCTTTCTTTGGAAGTGCCCGTTGACAAAGCTTGAAACCTGGACATTCTACTATGCTTGTTACCTCCCGAGTGTGACTTATCCACTCTCATGCTCTTCCATTTCTCGGCAGCGGTTAGAAAGCGTCCAGAGGCGAGCCATGTCGATTATCGTCCCGAGATGCGGTTTCAATCGAAATACCAAACGCGAAATCTTATATGGCCCACTCGAATTGGGGGGAGCAAATTTTCGGCATCTTTATGTAGAACAAGGAGTCGGACAGATTGGTCTATTCATTAAAAATTGGAGACTTCATTCGATGGCAGGCAAATTATTACGCATCGCGGTCGGATGGTTCCAGATTCAAGTGGGTACGTCCTTTTCGATCTTGGAGCGAGTTCATCCACCACTACCACATCTCGAATCGAAGTGGCTCGCGTCGTTACGTGACTTTTTGGCATCTATCGATGCATCTATGCAGCTTGACAACCCAGGAATTCCTCCTCTTCAACGGTGTCATGATACATACATCATGGACGGAATACTATCGTCGGGAAAATTCACCGCTGCCGAGATTCGACGAATAAATTATTGTCGTTTATATCTCCAGGCGCAGACTCTCTCTGATCTTACGAATATAACCGGCGACGCCTTAGATCCCGCTAAACTGGCAGGGCAAATTTCCGCAGAGAGTAGCGTCACCCATGGCGTCCATATCAATCAAGAACGACCATCGGATACAGAATGGAAACTCTGGCGAAAAGCAAACTTGTTATGGAGCGATGAACGAGGCCGATTACGTCAACCCTTGGGTCCATGGATACAACCTATCAAGAAGCAACGACAACGACACCAAGCGTATCGTTTCCATCGCAGACTTTGGGTTCGCGTTCATGAACAATTTATGCAATGTCGGTTGAGTGCGGATGGCGATGACGTTTACCATTATACCAACAATCTTTGTTCATGGCAAGATATAGCCGGTGAGAGCTTACCAGTCGATGTTTTTCCTGAATCCCCTACTACTTGGCGAGTATCCCGTGCTTCAAGCCTATTCATTCCCAAAGTGGCCCATCCGGCAACGTTCGATCAATACGTACAAACTCTGGCACCTTGGGAAGCAGAATTATTATCGCATATGGATTGTTCAACAGATGCCTTCACCATCAGCGAGGCATTCACTCACGGCCTACGCGGTGTTAGCGATGGGTCCGTGTGGCTGAAACAGATGGGGGCATATGGATGGATCTTAAGCAATGACGTTGGCGAACGGGCTGCAGAAGGCATGGGTCCTGCACCAGGGGCAACTCCCACATCATACAGGTCCGAAGCATACGGAATGCTCGCGATCCTATGTTTCCTAAAGCGATTGGCCGAGTTCACGTACCAGTACGAACCATGGCAGGGGATTCTGGCAACCGACAGTTTGAGTTTAATTGATACAATCCGCGGTGTGACACGACACGATATGGGGGACGCAGTGGATGCAGCACACCTGGCGCACGACCCAACGCAAGTCCCACTTGATCCTTTTATCCCTGATTGGGATTTACTTGTCAACATCCGACGGCTCCTCAAGGAAATGCCTGGATTACAATTGCAACACGTCCGCGGTCATCAGGATCGAAGAATAGCATACCGGCAGTTAAGTTTATTGGCTCAATTGAATGTCGATGCGGATAAACTGGCAAATATTTATCAGCGCGATCATGGCGCGATCCGACCCATCGCACATTTAACAGAAGGAGCGGGCGTCCACCTCGTCACCGCGCAAGGCAGCATCACTTCCAATTATAAAAAGGCGATTCGTCATCAAGCAACATACAAGCCACTATTGGAGTACATTCAGTTACGACAGCGCTGGTCGGGCACAGAAATGCGGAACATAAACTGGACGGCACATGGTACAAGCCTTAAAAAGCGGATGAAACAGCGTGACCATTATATCAAATTGGTCCACGGTATATTGCCCACCAATCATAAGTTGCATCGGAATGACCCAAGTCGACGAGGATGCCCCAGTTGCACTCACCGCGATGAAGATTGGACACATATCCTTCGATGCCAAAACCCAAGCCGCGAAGCGTGGAGAACGTCTATGCTGGAAGCAATCACGGCTACGTGCGATAAATGGAATACCCGCCCACTTCTTCGTGACATACTTGTCGCAGGAATTCGAGGGTGGCTGGAGTGTCCGAATCCCGACGATTACAATCTGGATCAATCGCCTTACGACGACGTACACCTCTGTCAAATGATACATCAACAAAATAAAATTGGGTGGAAGCATCTGTTTTTGGGCAGGTTTACGTGGGGTTGGAGCGATGTCCAAGACGCCTACTATGTGTCTCGTCCAGATTATAATCGGAAGAAAGGTCGCACAGGATTGGCATGGCAAGTCGCAATTATCAGTTGTCTTTGGGACCAATGGTACCTGTTATGGGAATGTCGAAATCATGCCCTCCATGGTGCCACCACGCAGCAAACAGCACTCATCGAGCGGCAGAACGCACAGCGAACATTGAGAGAGTTGTATGCGCTACGGAATCATTACGAACCTTCCGCACGGGACCTGTTGATGTCAGATATACGAGATCATGAGATGAAGCCCACTTGGCATTTAAAAGCATGGTTAGCAATCCACGAACCAGTGCTTCGCGCTAGTTACAACAGGGCACGGAAATTAGCAATCTCAGGGATGCGATCCCTACGGCAGTACTGGACCGGCACTTAAATCAGTCACCAATTGTGAGTACGAACGGTGGTCGTGGGGTCTAGCTGTATACCACGGCATAGGTTCCACCGTATGGGTCGATTGTCTATATACCACGGACAACGCGGCAGTACGTAAAATAGAGGTGGGGTTTTTTTTTGGAGTACATGCGACAGCAGATGACATTCTGGTATTCGGACAGTATGTACTGTGGGGAATGTACGTGTACGGTATAGGAGATGTACATGTACGGGAGTAGAGGATTGTTGCCGAAGCTGTTATGCATAGAGATGGCACCCTGCGACCTGCGTACTGCTACCCTGCAACCTGTACCGGTAATGCCTTCTACAGTTACTCCGTATGGTCTGCATACTTATTCTATTCATATACAGCTGCAATGTGGACAAAAGTACGAAACGAAATCCTAACGCGCTTGCGTACAACGCTCGCTGGACATCATGCGTTGCGTCGCTGAAGTAACGCCGTGATATCTGATGGTCACGATGTGGCGCTGTCCTTTATTCCAGGAAAATCTATCACATCACACTGACTAAAACAGTTTCCGGCATCTTTGATAACAGCTAGTCCGAGTACTCCCGTACTGCGAAGATGTTTCCACCACGTCAAGATCATTTGGCTGCGAATGGACAAGAAACGGAGCATTCGGAAGGAAATCTCTATGAATCTTTCCCAGCCGCGAACTTCGATGCAACATCGCAGCAGGGTTACATTGCACAGAATTTTCCGACCGACGGTGCAGCGTGGGCAACCGGCGCTGGGTTGCCAGATGATGACGATCCGATTTTGCAACATCGCCTGCAGGAGCTTGTTGAGCAGCACAAGCCTTCAACGTCACGGAATGTACTGAGAGAGCTCGCTGATGTTGCCGAACAGCAATCGACTCCTTCGGGAAACAAGAGGAAAGGATTCGAAGACGACACTTACTCAGAAGACGACGACGATGATACACGCAAGCCGCCTGCAAAGCAGCGCAAGACCGTCCCAGTTGAGTCATTATCACGAGCTCGCAGGCAAATGGATGAAGTTATCTCCAAACGTAGAGCTCTATGCCAGTCGATATGGGATCTGGAGGCGCAGCTGAAAACAATTAATGATCAACTCAGCGCCAACAACGCTAAGCTAGCCAGCGTTGAACGAACGGTTCTAGCTACCGCTGAAGAGCTTGTCGACGAATTGCTTGAAGAAAACACAACTTGGAATCAAATGTATTTTCATCTGATCGACTTTCGCAATCGCAATGGCCACTTGCGAGTGCCTTGGAGGAAAGATGGCAAGGACAAAGATCCAATTGTAGCGCGCCTCGGCCCTTGGCTGGTCCAGCAACGCAAGGATTATCGCCGAGATGCTGACGATCCAGAGCGTTTGGAGCCATATAAGATTCTAGCCTTGGAAAAAATCAACATTGAGTGGGAACCATTTCGGCAGCATTGGAGCAATCGCTTTGAGGATCTCAAGCGATTCAAAGAAGAGCACGGCCACTGCCGTGTCCCATACTGCTCAGGGAGATCTCAGAAGAAACTTGGTAAAGAAGATGCAGATGCTGTGGAAGAAGAGGAAGTCGAAGAGGGGGAAGAAGGCGGCAAGGTCAAGTACGATTCGTTGGGTGTGTGGGTTAAGCGCCAACGTAGTCAGTACAAGAATTTCAAAGCTGGAAACAAAGAGAAGGCCGGAGAAATAACAGAAGAGAGGATCAAATTGCTGGATTCGATCGGCTTCGAATGGTCCCTACGTGCTGGCTCAGCTGAATCGTCATGGACTGATTGTTACAATGACGCCAAAGCGTTCAAAGACAAACATGGCCACACCCGAGTTGATGAAAAAACCGACAAACCTCTCTTTGACTGGATCAAACAAATGCGCGGCTACCTCAAAAAATACCGGGAAGGTGATGGTGATAGCGGCCTCTCACCCGAACAGCTCGCTTTGCTCAAGGAACTAGAACTTGATTTTTCTTTGCGAGAAAGTAAATTCGGAGCCCGCTTCAGCGAGCTCATGGAGTTCAAGAGATCCCACGGGCATTGCATCGTCCCTGCTGCCTATGCCGCGAACCAAAAGTTGAGCAACTGGGTTCAAACGCAGAAGCGTCAGTACAAATTGATGAAGGAGGGCAGGAAGTCACAAATGACGTAAGTTAAAATTTGTGTTCGATGAGTCTGGCAGTGTAAGCAAGTCTAATATTTTCTTGAATCTGTATCAGTGAGGAAAAGAGTCGAATCCTCGCAGCTGCTGGTTTCGAGTTCGAGGTTTCAAAAGAACGCAAAATCGAGGCGATGAAGTTAATGGAAAAATCCTGGGATGAGTTCTTTGCGGAGCTGCAAAGATATAAGTCAAAGTATGGACAAGTTAACGTCATCAAGCAGCGCAAGAAGAAGGCCCTTCGGGAGTGGTGTGACGAACAACGAGTGCAACATACTAGAATGAAGTGGGGGAAAAGTTGCTCGATCACTGAAGCCCAAATTCGTGATTTGACGGCGCTTGGGTTTGTTTGGACGGCGGCAGACACCCCGAGCAAGGGGTGGGATGACTACTACGGCGACCTTCTTGCTTTCTACATAGAAAACTCGTCGTTCAATATTCCTGACGGGGAAGACGATTTGAAGCACTGGGTTGAAACTCAGAAATTGGAATACAAAAAGTTTGTGAGCGGAGTTCCATCTTTGCTCACAAAGTCTCGGATCAAGAAACTTGACGAAGTCTCATTTCCATTCGGTGTGGATGGTGCTCGTCGCGAAGCATTGATACCTCCCAAGCGCAGCTGGGAAGAGATGTTTGGTCAGCTCCTAGCCTTCAAGATCCGCAACAATACGTTCTGCGTCCCAAAGGAGATGAAAGAGCTACATGAATGGACATGTCAACAACGACAACAAGAAAGGCTCATTCAATCAAATCGTAAATCCGGTTCAAAACGCTCGGCAATCTGGGAGGAACGAGTTCGTAGGCTTAACGAAGTTGGTTTTGATTGGGGTGGAGAGCTTCCCAGTAAAGTGCCCTTGCATTTCAAGTCGTCATCATTTAATCCCAACCTCGCGGATGTGTCGAATTCGGCACAGGGTCCTTTGCATGATCGTATGATGCATCAAATGGCTGCAATCAACAACGCAGGCTATGCTGTACCCACCTGGACAGGGGGATCGCGATGTCTCCATTCTCAGGCACTGCCAATGTTGCCGCTGGTCATATGCATGTATCTCCTCATGGAGTGTTTCAATCACTAACTGATCCCTCCATGTCCGGGAGAAGCCTTGCTAGTCAAGCAGCGCGCATCGTGGCTGACATCAACAATCGAAATTCCGAGCCGCTCAACACGGGAACATCGACTTCTGGCTCCGTTGCCAGTTCCTAATTCTTGACCAAACCCAAGGTACCAAGCCACAGCGCGTATCCTATTTATGTTGGTGTAACTCGATTGAAGCAATTAACGTTTCGTTATTTGGTTCATCATGCTGTGTCTAGACTCATTGTAAACTTGATGTTTTCGTCTAAAAAGGTCATCCCGCCTCGATTCGTCGCTGGCAAATCATAGATTCGTGTAATAATCGCAAGTGATTCGCCATCCATAACCTTTCCCCACACACTGTTGATTTAAAACGGAATGAGTAAGTCAGTTGTCGCACAATTTTTACTTCAACACTTTGCGATCCTGTTCGACTCACGTGTGCTGGTTACCCCAATGAGTGGCTGGTGCATCATAGGTGTCAATAAAGAAATCAGGCCCTGTTCCACCACCTGCCCACCCGACCATTCCCTTGGTCATGAGCGGGCCGTGACAGCCGCAGTTCTTGTCATGTTCGGGACAACGCTGCGGCTTGGCCAGATCTTCTGGGGGGGCATTGGCCCTTGACACTTGTTGGTGGAATCGATTCGCTCTTAATCATTCCTTGAAAGATTCCTGGCTTTTCTATTCTGTAGAAAGTGCATCGATCACAACCAGTCTGGACAATGTCATGAATGTAGGCAACCGACTCAGGAGACAACTCGGGTAGGAGTGTGATCACAATGTCTCCCATAGTTGTCGACAGGATAACCTTGTCAGTATGCGAAACAGTAGTAACATCAACTTGAGATTCTTCATTGATGCGTTGGGGAGCGTGGATCTGGATTCTGTTCTTTTGAGTGGATACTGAAATTGCTTGGTGAACTGTAAAGTAGAAAAAGCAAAGGAAAACAACCCCCAAGCAGACAATCCAGACAAGAATCATTGGTCCATCTCCACTCCGCTTGTTGGAGCGTGAAAGGGGATTCGATATGATGGGGTTGGAGGCCTTCATCATGGTCGGTGTTTTTTTTCTATGCCTCTTGGGAGAGCATGGACCACAGGCCATAGGCCATACTTGTAGTTCATTATGTCAAATGTCATATGGCTTGTTTCATCGTAATTCTCCATATCGTACAACTCCTGTAGGCACAGTATAAAACACAGAGATGCGGGATGCGTAGCCTTTCCCGCCTCAGCGGCCGGTCGTTGGACTATGCGGGACGCAGTATGTAAGTATGTAGTTTCTAAGTCTCGGGTTGTGACAGTACTGGTGTGTTTTGGAGCTGGTGGCATCTTTACTAAACGAGTCACCGTTCCAACCATCCGTACTACGGTAGCACTGCTAGAGGAGTGCCTACCGTACTTTGATTC
>JAKSYS010000552.1:0-42228 GCA_022925895.1 Fragilaria crotonensis | reverse complement strand
GACGCTCGAAGGCAACGCTCGTCCTGACACAACTCGCGCAACGCGGGTGTGATCTGCAACATTTTCAACGGATATGTGAGAAGGCCAAAGGTGGAGTCGTCGATCAGCGAGAAGTTCGCGCCCTGACAGCAGATTCGACTATCCTGGAAAGTGTCAATTACGTCATCGGACTGTACGCCAGGTCTGAAACCACGCGCGACTTGGTCGATCGTGCTGGGGCGCTGGGGACATCAGAGTACCTTCGTGAGCGAGAGAAGGCTAAAGCCAGAAAAAGGTTGAGCTTGTTGGCTGAAGCTGGATTCGACGTTGCATCATTACTGCTAATCGCCGGAGAGGCAAGTGCGAACGGATGGGGAGAAGATGACCTTCTCAAAGCGCTTGAAATTGTGTGCAACGGCAACTCTGCCAAGGAGGCACTTCAAGGCGAAGCAATAGTGCTGATTCAATCCTTCATGAACGATGAAGGTATTGCCTCCCTATGTGATGGCATTGTTAACAACGCTGAAGTTCTAGGGGACTTGGCTGGGGAGTTAACTGGATATGTTTTGGAAGCATTGTTCGGATAAAGATCATGACGAATAACTTGTATATAAAGCGAAGAACCACCACCGAGAATGGATCAGGTACGGGAATGCCACGGAAAGAACTTTGTTTAGACTAAGTAGCCAGTACATGAGTGCATCATTTCTGGAAACGAACCTTCCCTACTAGAGGTATGGTCGTGAAGGCCCGAGAAAAGCTAGTGGAAGAGATGTAGCTGTATTCGTCACAGAGTCACGCCATCATTTACTGGACCTTCAGTCCTGCTTGAGGATCACTATTATGACGATATTGCGTGCAGTCCTGAACAATGATACATGATGAGTACAGTTCGATAAGGGTCACAAAATATTTTTTCTGCAACTTGGGAAGCGCTTTCCAGCGAAAAAAATAGAGGCGAATGGGGGCATCAGCCACAGAGGCGTACCGAACGACGCTCGAAGGTGATACTTGTCCTTACACAACTCGCCCAAGGCGGCTGCCATCTCAATCACTTTCGAATGATATGTAAGAATGCCCAACGCTAGATGCCCAACGCAAGAGTTGTCAAGCAGGGAGAAGTCCTCGCCGTGACCGCAGATGCAACCATAAAAGAGAATGCCAAGTATCTTATCGGACTGTATGCCAGTTCTGAAACTGCGCGCGCATTGGTCGATCGTGCTGAAAATATTGGGATATCCGAGTTGCTTCGTGAGCAAGGGCAAACGTCTTGATCCAAATAAGTTGCATATTAAGGGAAGTTACACGACAAGAACCATGTCAAATCAATGGACCAGGGAAGAGTGAGCAATGGACGTAGGTTATCACATGATATACTGCTAGCAGTGAAAATGAGTGCACCATCATTGAAGGCTCGGTTTCTCAAGGCTGAGCCGTCGATCAGCGAGAACTAGTTATCGCGCTGACACCAGACAACTATTCTGAAAAATGCCAAGTATATCATCAGGCTGTATGCCAGGTCTGCAAACCACGTGCGACGTGCTTAATCGTGGTATAGCTATGGGGACAATCGAGTTCCTTCGTCAGCGATGGAAGAAATAAGCTAGACAAAGGTTGATTTTGTCAGTTGGACTCCAAGTCGCCGGCGAGGAAAGGGCGAACGTTGGGGAGATGATGGCGTCGGTAAATCCAAGGCGAGGGCAACTTTGCCAAGAAGACAGTTGCCAATGTAGCTAGAAAGTTGATTGTATGATTTTTCACAGATGCCTGCATTGCCTTCATTTGCGATAAGGTCTCGAATGGCACAGAACTTCCTTAGGTCGTACCTGGGGAGTTAGCCGGATCTTTTTTGGATGCCTTCCAAGAATGAAAATCACTGCGAATACCTATTCGCATGTTTGCGGAAGTGACGCACAGACATACTTCAACTAAATCGAATCAGGTGCGGGGTACAGGAGGACGAATGAAATCCAATTTCCTCCTTCGAATCAATCACACTTCAGCAGGTTTGGTCCTGAAGGCGCGATAAATTCTAGAGATATAGCTGTATTCGTTCCAGAGTCACGCTTTTGTACTTAACCTTCAGTCCTGCGTGTGATCACCATCACGACTGAATTGCGTGCCGTCCAGAACAAAGATGCAGGATGTGTATGAATACAGTTTGATGAGGGTTACAAAATACATCTTTTGCAAAATCGGAAACGCAATCTATGTCAAAATCGAAGAAGAGAAAAATGGTGGTTGACATAGCAAGATTGCTCTTGACTCTCTGTGTTCTTAGTGCAGTTAACGCCCGCGTTTTGCACGTGCACTAGAGACGCAACCAACGAATCGTGAAGGCAACACTTGTGCTGACACAACTCGCGCGAGAAGGCTGCGATCTGAGTCACTTTCGACAGATATGCTTGGATGCCAAACGTGGAGCTGCCAATTAGGAAGAAGTTCTCACCCTTACGGAAGACGCGACAATTATGGAGAATGCCAAGTATCTCATCGGGTTGTATGCCAGGTCTGAAACCACGCGCGGCTGGGTCGATCGTGCTGGAACTATTGGGACATCGGCGTTCCTTCGTGAACAGGAGAAAGCTTTAGAGTCCATATAACTTTGCATATGAAGGGAAGTTACACAGAGGAACATGACGAATCAATTGGTCAGGAAATATAGAGAAGTAGGTTGTCACATAATATACCAATGAATGTTAGGGCACCATCTTTAAACAGGCGACTTCTCTAGGCGAGGTTGTGAATCAGCGAGAAGGTTTCACCCTGACATCAGTCGCAACTCGCAACCATTCTGGAAAATGCCAAGTATATCATCAGGCTGTTTGCCAGGTCTGAAACCACGCGCAACCTGGTTAGTCGAGGTGGAGCTATTGACACAATCGTGTTCCTTCGTGAGCGAAAGAAGGCATAAGACAGAAAAATGCTGTGTTTCTAATTCGAAGCAGGATTTGACCTTGGTGCGTTACTGCAAGTCGCCGGAGAGGCAAGTGCAAATGATTGGGGAGAAGGTGCTCTTCTCAACGCCCTTTTAATCGGTGCGACAGCAACTTCGCCAAGAAGGCACTTGCCAGCGTGTTGGTAGACGAATTGATTGTATCACGTTTCACTGCATCACCGATGCAGACATCTCCTCCCTTCAAATGGCGCTGAAGTTTTTATGGTTGTGGCTAGGGAGTTAGCCGGATCTTTTGTTGATCATTACGAATAAGACTTGCCCGTTAGTGGATTCACGCAGAGAATTATAAAAACTAAACGATTTAGCGACGGGAGAGCAACTGAAATAGGGTACGTTAGAGTTATCAATATGTGCGCATAATCTGTATAGACGCGCCTTCTCTCAAGCCCTGGCTGACAACGTTTAAAAACATGGTCTACCGTCATCTTGTGAATGGAAGGGACTTGTGCCGACAGGTGCGTTCCAACCGAAACCGAAATCACATCCCAGGTTCGACAACAAAAGAGCAAGGAATCATTTATAGTCACCAAACAGCATTTTGAAGTCTTGAAGTGTGACCTTGTTTCCATTCTCCAGTGACTCCCCGCCATTTTCCGACAAGACTTGTCCAACCATATTCTTCTTGCGTTCCTGAAGAGAAATTATGTGCTCTTCAACACTGCCTTGCACTACAAACTTCCGAACCCGTACCAATTTGGCAGTTTGACCAATGCGGTGGCATCGCATAATGCATTGGTCTTCAATAGCAGAGTTCCACCATGGATCGATGATGAAGACGGTCGAAGCCTGGACAAGGTTCAGACCAACTCCACCAGCTTTCATGCTCAACAAAAGCACGGAACCTCGCTTGTCAGACTCCCTTTCATTCTTGAAATCTTCAACAACAAGCTTGCGTTCTGCAAGAGTCAACTTTCCATCCAAGCGACCGTAGGGAACGTTGCGCTTCCTCAGAGCGACCTGCAGCAAGTCGAGGAAGCCAAGGAATTGTGAGAATATCAATACTTTTGAGCCAGGGTCTATCTCCCAAATATTCTCGAGTTCGTCAAGAATTGCGGTCAATTTCGCCGAACCTGCCCCCTTCAGCGCGTCTTCGAGCGTCTGGCGTGCTGCCTGGTTATTTTGGTCCTTGGACGTGTCAGTTTTGGCTTGAGGACTGGAACTGACGAGAAACCTTGTCTGCGTTTTGCCCCCACGCTCATATATTGAAATGATACCCTTGGCTTCGATCCTGGCTTTGCAACATGGGCACTCCCCATCGGGGAGAGTTGGGCTCGCGGGTTTTGCAGCTCTCATAATTTTGACAAGACAGTCACGGCAGAAAACGTGCGCACAAGGTGTGATCACAGCATCAAGGATCTTCGGAATTTCAAGGCATATTGCGCATTCGTCGTCAACCTCATCTTTGCCACTCAGAACAGCTTCACTTAACTTGCTGGCCACTTGAGAGCAGAACTCGTCATTCAGATTCTCCTTGATGAGTCTGCAGATGATTGGTTGCTCTGAAACTTTCTAGAAGATTTGGATGAATTGCTCGTTTATTCCGTCTTGTTGAGCAACCGATCTAGGTTGCTTCTTCAGCTCTCCTTAGTGTCAATCTCGGTAGGACTCCAATCCTCCACATGACTCTTGACCGTTAACGCTACGTGGTCGCAGGCTTGACGCAAACGGTTGATAAGTGCGAAAATCTGAAAATATGCCTTTGTGAAGGATCCCTGTTTCACGATCCCATCAAAGATGCTCTGCGATTTGGACTTCAGAGCATTGTAAAACTGCGCTCCGCCGTTGATAGATGCACTCGACGATCTTCACTTCCATGGGTGGAAGAGTCAATATTAGTTCACCTTGTTGTTGAGCGTATCTTTAGATCGTCGCAAAATGAGTGGGGCGAGGACACGACGGACGCGCTCCAACGCCAGTTGCAACCCGTCTCGGTTTTCGTCGTCCTGACTGTCATTCTTGGTGGTCGACACTTTCGTAATAGCAGTTTTCCAAAAGCCCGACTCGCACCAGGGTTCGTGTCGCAGGAACTTGATAAGCCCGTACGCATCTTGAAGGGAGTTTTGTATCGGGGTTCCAGTAACACACCATCTCCTCTCTGCCCTTAACATGCAACAGGCTCGGGAACTAATGGTGACCGGGTTTTTGATGCAATGAGCCTCGTCAAGGATGACACGAAACCAATCGTATGATAATAGGCCTTCATTTCCGGTCCGGTTCTTTGTCATGGAGTACAATTCTCCCTGAAGAGTCCCATCTGATAATATTTTCGTAAGAGAAGAAGCATACGGGTGCATATGCAAGGAGACACATGCTACACTTACAAGTTGTGACAACCACATCAACGCCCTGAAAGGTACTCTTGGCGACCATAGGTTTTGCCGAATCTCCATAATGAACCCTGTGTGTCAAATTCGTCTTGCTTGCGAGTTCCTCTTCCCACTGTCCGATGAGTGATAGAGGCGCCACGACCAGTGTTGTTCCCGCGCCCTCCTCGTTCCTTGACTTGAGCATCAGCGCCATGAGCATGACTGTTTTTCCAAGCCCCATCGCGTCTGCTTCGATTCCTCCGACGCACTGCTTCGGGGATTGGGAGATTTGCCGATGCGACGCCCAATAGTTCGTTTACATAAAACGAAACAGTTGAACGCAAATCACCAGATGCCAGAAAGCGACGTTGCCACAGCGGATGCGTCACTGGGTCAATGTCACCGTCGATTGTAGTTGATTTTGCAGCTGCAGCGGCAGAAACTAATACTGGGCCGCATTCACAGGAGATGTCTGTCGTTTGATTCCTTCCGTCGATACTAAAACCGCGTATGGAGTGGTTCGGCACTTTGTTCCGCGCCAGTTCAGACAAAAGCTTGAGTTCCGCCTCGACCACCAAACGGTTTGATGGATCCGTTTCACGCTTCCACATCCAATACAGGGCCTGACGTTGATAAGGTCTCAAAGTTACCGACAGACCTTCCGGATCCGGTATTTCAGGAATATCAGCCAGGGGATCCTTAGCGGCAGCCTCTACAACACGCGCCGCCCATGCATCTTGCTTGCCCTCGACTTCGAACTCCGACTCGTCCAATACAATGTCATCGGCCGACTCATCGACATCCGAGCTGCTCTGGCGTTGAGTTTCTTTTTTCTCACTGTTGCCGACATCATCCGTTGCGGGTGGAGTAAAATCAGGAACATCTCCGTAGTGAGCCCATTGCAGCACATTAAATGCGCACTCTCCCAGGTCGAGCTCGGTCACCTTGCGGTTCTTCTTCTTGGCATTAATATTTCCAAAATATGTGTTGCGGGCAGATCCCGTATTTACCTCGTCAAACAAAGAAAAGAATGCGTGGGGATCGACGATGCAGACTCTGACGGGAAGGAGGGAGAGTGAGAAGGAGAATGCAAGCAAGTGTCCAAACCGCAGGATGACAAGTGGCTAGCGGCTCCAGTTTCGCTCGCATCGTTGCCATTCACTCTCTCTCTCTCTCTCCTCATACAAGCAAACGAACATACGCGCACACTCGCATCGACAATAGCATTAGCAGCACCTACCGTAGACTGATGGGAAGTTGTGCTCCGATGAAAAGTCGCTTGTCTTCCAGGAGCGACTCTGCCGTCAAGTGCAAGTAGCCTTTTGTCATGAGTGGTGCCAGCATGATGCAGAGGTTACGTGGCAATACGCTTTCTACGCGAGTGCCCGAGAGGCGGACCATCGGAGGTCCACTTGTCGAGCACGTAACTTGCAAGGCCTCTTGATACAAGACACGCCCATCCTTACTTCTCGATTCAGCAGTCGACCATCGTTGACATAGGAGGTATCCTTTCTTGGAAGTGTCAGGAGTGACTGGAGTTGGGGCTGAATACAAACTTGCCTTTGGCGTCGGCTTCGGGGCTGGTTTGGCTGCATGTTTGGGTGTAGATTTCGTTTCCATCGGAATTGAGTTCCGAGGTTTCTTCGCCCGTTCCGGCGACGAGTTCTTTGTTAAATCGAAGAACGCCGTTGCGCCCCGTTTCGTTCCCGCCTCCCGACGATTAAATTCGCCAGTTATTAGCTTGGTAGCTGCGAGATTAACATCGCATCCGCATAGCTTGAGACAGTTGTTGAGGTCGTCTTCACCGACAGCTACACCCACAAATGAGCGAAGAAGTTCCAGCTTTTCAAGAAAGCCCTCTTTAGGGGCGACATATCTCTCAATGGAAGATCCAATCGAAGAACGACGAGCCATGGGTATTTGGTACAGAACCTTCAATGTTCAATGGTGCTCCTGTATGTGTTACAGTGATTCTGAGTTGTCACAAATGTGCTGCACGGTGGATGGAGTGCCCGAGAAACAAGGAAGATGGAAGTAGCACGCCGAGAGTATTTGAAAAACTGGCGCGCACAAACCTGCGGAGAGGTCCTGGTATAGTTTTGGGACTTCGAGGAACTATGTTCATACCGGTAGGAAGCTTTACCTTCAGTACAGCTGTACAGTACTGGTAAAGTCATAGGAAAGAGTCGGCGAACTCATTACGTTGCAGTTCCATATTTCAGTACACTTCTACAGTACCACTACTGGAGATCAAACTACGGGAAGTACGAGTACTGTGAAACGGGGTTACACGTAGAGTCGGATCTGGGTTAAGACCACAAAGCGTCCGACACCAACAGTTTACACGTGTAACCTGAAGCACTCCAGCGATTGAAAAAGCGCATAGCCGACAGATAGCTACAGTAGCTGTCAACTCAACGAAGTTCCCGTTCTGCTAATGCCATCGCTTGCTTCCGAAGTTGTTTGGTCGACCAAAAGGTGTACTGTAGTATTTCCCTTGAGGTTTGCCGCCTGCGTTGGTCGAGAGACAACGTTGGTTCATTGTAAGGTATCACTGTCAGCAGACTGTAAACGCTCCGTTTTAAGTGTGTTATTCCAGCACCTGTTTAGCAGGTACTGTTACTAGTAGCTCTTTAAAACCCCAAATCCACTTGAGGCAGCTGCGGCAAGTCAATTGTGGGCAGCGATGGCAATGTGACAAATCCGTCCACCACCAAATTTTGCGAGAAACTGAAGAATCCGGCAACTGCAACTAGTAGTCCCAACGCTGCAATCTCCTTGGGTGCTGGTGAAAAGGGAGCTGCCAACCTCAGAATGTAGCTTGCTCCAAGTCCCAGTGATACGGCGGTGGCAATGCCCAAGCCGGTCGCAATTTGGGCGGGATCGGCGGATGTGACCATGGGACCGGAGACTGCCACCAAGATGATTGCAGCAAGGGTGGTTGGAACAAAGACGCGCGCGGCATTTCCGACGGTAGGGGCCTGAACGAAGGACCAGATGGCTTCTCCGAGACAGACAATTGCGAGTCCGTAGTTTTCTTGTCCGACTACCAATGAAATAACATTATAATCAATGTCAGCAGCTGCGAGTGATGTTGGATGCACTTGGGGTGTGAATGACAGCGCTCTGGGAGGGGCAAATGCGGATGCGGTAGTTGTCAATAAGGTCAGTATCGGCAGGACAAAGGATCTCATGGTCAGATGTTGTTGGCCAAAGTTTGCAAGGGGAACGGTTTGTGACGATAGACCAAAAACCAAAAACACATCAGCTCGACTCGAGTCCTCAATCCTCATGTTCGTTGGTCGGTGTGTTTCTTGTGCTTGTTTTCGCCTCGGCATGCCGACAAGTGGCAGTCCGTGACGCATGACTCACAGATCATAAACTTCAACTTTCAGGTCAAGATGATTAGACCCCGAATATATATATACATATATTGATACAAGTTCATATACACAGCCATCAAAACTCAAAACCGCGAGCAGCCTCTCACAAGACAACCCGATAACCTCATCAACAATCGCTGACCGAACTGATAGCGCATCACGATGACTCGCGCTGTACTATTGCTCCTCTCAACTTCGTTTGCGCTGTGCAGTACGACCACAGTCGCGTTCGTGGTGGGTGCTGTGTCGTCGCGATCATGGATGACATCTACGACCATGTCAGCAGCACCTCCTCAACAAGAACAGGCCTCGTCTGCCACTAATGATGATATCCTAAAACCGCCGTACGAAATTGAACCAATTCCTACCCGTATCGGACATGGATTTGATATTCATCGCATGGCTCCTCTCGAGGAAGCGGGTCAACCGATTGTCATCGGGGGAGTGGTTATTCCCCATTCGGATCAAAAGGTGAGTTGGTGTTCTTTGAATTCTCTTCATGCCCATTACGAATCTTTCTTAAATATAAACACCAACGCAAAAATTAACATCTGCTTCTTTCATGAAATTCAAACTTCAGTGGACTGACGCGGAGGGCAAGTATGTGGAAAAGGGAGGCATTTACGAAACTCAATTGGGCGTGGTGGCACATTCTGATGGTGATGTGATTTACCACAGCGTCGTCGATGCCATCTTTGGTGCTCTTACTCTACCCGACATTGGTCAAGTCTTTCAGGATACTGACCCGCGATGGCGGGGATGTGATTCTTCCAAATTTATGGAATACGCACAAGAAATTATGGAGGGATACGGATACAAGATTGGGAATGTGGATGTGACGCTCATTTTGGAACGACCCAAGGTGGCAAATTTTAAACCAGCCATGAAGGAGAATATTGTATCGCTCTTGAAAACAACGCCGGGTCGGGTCAACATCAAGGCGCGCACTCATGAACGATTGGATTCAGTCGGGGAACTTCGATCACTCAGTTGTCACGTCGTCCTTACTTTGGAACGGGCCTAGAAACACTTCGACCGGTAGAAACAATTTGTACAATGGTAAAGGAGTATACCAATGTCGTTAGGTAATTAGTATGGTGCCTGCGATGATTCGGGTATCGTATCTTTGGCTTCCGGCTTCCTATCCTCCTCCTCAAAATCGTCGGCGCTCGGATCAGGATAGACCCGACTCCACAATTCATTCAGCATGTGTATGCAAGCTCGGTTATTGGCAACCCATACGAGGAACTTCGCCGCCTGTGTTGGCGTCAGGACGGAACGAACATTTTCAAACTCCGTTTCTAGACCATTCCCACACAGTCTCAGGCGTTGCCTTAATTCTTCCAACACATCCAAAGAAGAATGCAAGCATTCGTCAAGCTCTCGAGCAACCCACCGACTATCCTTGAGGGCGGCCGCTTGCTCTGGAGTGACTTGCAGGTAGTTAACGAGATAGGAAAATAGAGTCTTGGGTTCCAATAGAGAGGCGCCCTCATTGGTACTTTCAGACTGTGTTGCATCTCCCATGCCAGCGATGGCAGTGGACGCAGTAAACGTTGGCTGACTGCCGTCAGCTGTGGAGGGCATCATACCTCCTGATTCCATCAGCTTCGTACCACCTTCCAGAGCTCGCATTGCCACAGACGTCGTTTGCGTGGGTTGCAGGAGACGCTCGACATTATGCAAATGAAATTCAATAGCCGACCGTCGATCTCTGCCATAATCCGCAAACTTTTCTTTGAAATCTTCAATTGTCGCGTATATTTCCCCCTCCGAGGCTCCACTCTTCAACAAATGTTCAATTTCTTCCGTCACTCGGTCCTGCTCTCGGCATATGCTCTCTTCGGCTTCCTCACCAATCTGATTATTGTGAGTTGGAGAAGGAGAGTGCACGCAATGTTAGATTTAAAAAGCAAACAAATCAGGGCTACGCTTTGATTCAAGCAGGACCAAAAGCGCACACTTTTGAAAGATATAGTGTGACAAGAAAAACACTGGAAGCCTCCAATTATGTTTCGAGATGTTTCGCTAAACCACCATTCATAATGCAAATCACAACAACATGATATAGTGAACAATATACGTACTCTTAATTGCAATCTCAATTTCAAATTTTCCGCCTCCAAGCGAAAAATTTCTTGCTCCATATCTTCGGTTGCTTCTCGTTTTCGTCTACGACATTCACGTGCCGAAAGTCGATTCTTTTCCAATCGACGTAATTTCTTTTCAGAAAGGTTGCTGTTGTTGTTTCCAGTGGTGGTGGTGGTGTTTGCAACGGGATCATTAACAACATTGTTGCTGTTGTTGTTGTACAGGGACTGTTGCCCTGTTGGGTAGTGCATCGATTGAGATTGATTTTGTGGCGTCATCCGTAAATGATGCGGATGGTGATGAGGACGACGAGGATGATATTGGCGGTACAGATTGATACGCAACAGCAGTTGATGTTGCTGTTGCTGGAGTCAATGAAGAAAAGGGCCGTTTGTTCGGGTTCGTGAATTGTTCCACAGGAGGAATCTGTCCATGAATGGCAGTCGTGGAGTCGTTCCCATGAAACGATGGTGCATGATGATAGGATGTCGTGATTGACGATGGTGCAACAGCGATGGGAGGTTGAACGGCTTTGGGAACATGAAACGACGGTGGTAATTGAACAATGGACGCAGAGGGCAATTGTTGCAAAGGTACGACTGGTGGTGGTGGTGGGTGGTGTGGTAACATGGCTGTCGAATGTTGTTGTTCGGGACGGTGGTGATGGTGTGGATGAGGATGCTGATGATGATGGGTGGAACTCATGATTTCAGCAAGCAAGTCGATGTGGAGGAGTGCACAATATCGGGTGTTGGATTTGGTGTTACTGATTGTGTCGTCGTCGTCGTTGATGCTGTTCTGAGCTGTTGTTTTGATTTACTAGGATCTTGTAGTACTCCGAGTACCTCGTAGTGCTATGATAAGGCAGATGTCTTCCTCTCGCCATAGAGGTTTTGGTTTGTTAGTATTGACATACTACTACTGAATATATAAGTAGACTACAGGAATACCACTACTAATTCTCCGAGTACCACATATTCTCATTTGTCGCTGTTGTCAGCTGTCCATCATCAACGTTGATTGAAAGCTTCAAGTTTCGTCACAGATTTGGGACGAAGATCGATCATGTACTGCTACTCGTAGTACACATGCAGCGTACAATACATGCTACTACGCGTAGTACCGAAAAATGCCACAGTGACGAATACGCTAGTGCTAGTAGGTCTCTATCATACAGTGGCATAGTGGGCTAAAACGCAGTGGTTATGACGTTAGAATTCTCTAGTAGAGTCTACAAGCTCCTGGATGGTTCATAGCACAGGCCTGGAGTTGCTGGGGATGGCGGGTGGGTTAGCGAAAGAATGAACAGGCAGATGTGTCATCACCACATCCATTCAAATCGATCAGTTGCAACGCAAGTGAGCAATTTCTACATCCGAGAACATGCATTTTCCGTCGACCATGTGTATTGTATGGTAACGACTTGTCCTAGAGCCATCAGTGAGACACTCCGTAGCGACCAGACGTTAAGGTCAATGACAGTAGTTATATTTGTTATATCGTCTTCTGTCGCATTAGCTTATAGTCTCATCTGCAAATAACACATAAAGCGAGGAGCTATATCGCTCTCCACCTGCCACTGCTGTCAATTACGACTACGGTACATGTAGTACGACCGAGCAGCTCCGGAGTAGCATTGCTGGTGCAGTACTATCGGTAGCAGTACTCGGTATATGGGTACTGGGTACACTGCAGCACCATTACTGGAGGCGTACGACGAGCTTATGTACACGTACACGAGAGTTCATACTCAAGAGATTTGCGTTGCAGCGTGCAGCACCAAAATCACACATTGAAAAGCCAAGGCCGCTGCCGCAACCAACCCGCAACACACAGAGTGGGTGATACGTTTCAAGTTGCGCTTGATAGAAAGGCGAGGTCGGGCAAGGCTATTGCAAGTTGCACGTTACGTTACTGTATCATCGGATTGCACAGCCTCGTCATCTTGACTACAGGTGTCGCTTGACTCAACTAAAACATCAACGCGTAAGTGAGGTGGAGAGTTCGAGAGAGAGGTCATTCCATCGACAAGGTACACGACTTTGAAGTCATCAAGCGATGGTGTAGAGTTAGTTGTTTCTTGCATCGTAACTCTTCTCGGTTGTTGTTGAATACTTACGGGTCTTCAAGCTCGTTTCTGTGAATGGAATGGAAATCGAATTGAATCGATTTTCCGGTTTTCAAACTTGTCCCGTCCTATTTGTCACCCGTTACTCACCGCACTCCAAAATCTCCACTCTCATTAATCACGTTTTCGCCGCTCAAAATCGAATCAACCCTTCCGCGCAGACAGTATAGATTGGTGTTGAGGACGTTCTAGGAGTTAAAAAGCGCTGAAGGATCAGATGTTTGGACAGTCGAACAGCTCGCCGTTTGGGGCACCAGCTTCCTCGACGCCCTTTGGATCGCCAGCACCTGCAGCACCCTTTGGAAGCTCAGCCCCTCCTGCCTTTGGAGGCTTCGGCGCACCGCAACAACAACAGCAACCACAACCGACCTTTGGTGGCTTTGGAGCGCCATCATCGGCGCCCGCTCAATCGGGACCTTTCGGGGGAGGATTCGGTGCCTTTGGAGCGCCTGCTCCGGCACCTACTGGAGGATTTGGAGCTCCTTCCACCCAAACACCCTTTGGAGCACCGGCTCCGGCCCCGAGCGGCGGGCTCTTTGGCGCTCCTGCACCGGCACCGACGGGTGGACTTTTTGGTTCCGCCAATGCGCCGACTGGATTTGGATCATCCCTTCCCACGTCGTCAGGATTTGGAGGCTTTGGTGCTCCGCGCCAACATCTGCATTCGGTACGGGCAGTGCGTTCGGTGTACCAGCTCCTGCTCAACCACTGGTGGACTCTTCGAGCTCCAGCGCCGTCAGCTTTGGAGCACCAGCGCCATCAGCCTTTGGAACACAATCTGTTTTGGCGCTCCGGCACAAGCTCCGTCCCTGTTCGGTTCACCGCCTGCACCATCGGGGGGATTATTTGGTGCGGCGTCGGCACAGCCATCAACTGCTGGAGTAGGTAGCAAAGTGGCTCCCTTTAATGTCACGACAACACAAGACGGAAATTCAACAACTCACATTGCATTCCAATCCATCACGGCAATGCCACAGTACGAGGCAAAGAGTTTTGAAGAATTGCGATATGAAGATTACAGTGTTGGCAACAGGGGAGATGGATCCGCCACGTCGTCGACTCCCGGCGGATTTGGTTTTGGTGCGCCTGCGCCGGCTCCAACTGGATTTGGGTCTACTACTGGTGGCTTTGGAGCACAGCCTTCTCAATCCACGTTTGGAGCACAGGCTCCAGCTCCATTTGGAGCTCCAGCCCCTTCTGCCTTTGGTGCTGCTCCGGCACCATCGGCATTTGGTGGCTTTGGTGCTCCCGCACCGTCGACCGGCGGCCTCTTCGGAGCGCCGGCACCAGCTCCGTCTGCATTTGGGGCTGCGCCTGCTCCTTCAGGTGGACTATTCGGAAGTGCCCCTGCCTCTGGGGGAGGTCTCTTTGGCAGTGCTCCTGGTACGTGGTCTTCGCCGACTCGTTTTGTTTTCTCCTAACTCTGCATGCGTTACCGTGTCGTTCTGCTTTGTTTGTGCGTTTGCCTCACCTCCTAAAACTTTGCAGCTCCTGCCTGCTTTGGAACATCCGCTCCTTCGAGCGGTGGATTATTGGTGCGCCAGCACCGTCGTCCAGGGTTTATTCGGGGCACCAGCACCTGCTTCAGGCGGACTCTTCGGTGCACCCGCTCCAGCTCCTGGCGGTCTCTTCGGTGCACCCGCTCCAGCTCCGGGCGGTCTCTTTGGTGCACCAGCTCCTTCAGGCGGCGGCTTGTTTGGAAGTCCTTCTCCAGCACCGGCCTTCGGTGCACCTAGTCCAGCCGGAGGTGGTTTGTTTGGTGCCCCAGCTCCGGCACCCGGTGGAGGTGGTTTGTTTGGCGCTCCCTCTCCTGCTCCTGGCGGGTTTGGAGGGTTCGGGGCTCCACCACCTGCACCTGGTGGACTCTTTGGATCGCCTTCCCCTGCACCTCTGTTCGGTGCCACTGTCCCAACTGCCCCTGGCGCTGGTATGTTTGGTGCCCAAGCGCCTGCCTATGCATATTCGACGGCGCCGCCCCAGAACATCATTCCTCAGGCAGCCGATGCAGCCTTACAGCAACGGCTTGCCGCAATTCAGCAGCAAACCGAAGATTTGGAAAAGATGGAAGTTTGGCGTGGAAAGTCGGCTTACGCGTCAGTTACTTTTCCTGGGTCACTACCGGAATCCGATGTCTTGCGGGTATCACCATACACCGAATCTAGCACAACCTACCGTGCATCACCTAGATGGAACAAAAAGATTAAACCGCGTGGCTTTGGTGTGAACAGCCCTTCAAGTACCTTCAGCTCACCATTCCAAGGCTCTCGGTCCGCAGGCACTCCAATGCACACTCCTTCTTCGATTGCAGCGTCGTCTGCCAAGCGTCTCATCATCAGAGAATCTAATACCCCAAAGCCCGGTATTCGGTTGAGGTTGGATTTAACTAACGGTGGTAACCCCGATTTCAGTCCAGAATGGCGTTTCGACTCCAGCTTCAGCTGAGACTGACATCACCACCGACTGTGCCAAGTCCGACAGTGCTCAACATGAAGGAGGGAGGACCATCGGGATCTGGAAAGAAACCTCCTACTCCGACTGACACCGCATACGATCTTTACAACCGAGTTGTAGGGTCTCCCAAACAAACTCCAACGCGCCCCACAAATGGAAGCTATTTGCCGACGCTTAGCAAATTTGGATATGTTACCACTCCATCATTGTCGGAATTGGCGTCGAAATCGGAGGCGGAACTCGCTGCCCTTTCTGGCTTCACCATCTCTCGGGATGGATACGGCAGCATTGCTTGGGAAGGCAGGGTCGATGTCAGAGGAATTAATCTGGATTCCATCGTCTCCATTGAACGCCAGGATATTTCTGTATGACGACCAGAAGCTGCTGGGACAAAACCAGCCGTTGGCGAAAAGTTGAATGGACCTGCGGTGCTTACGCTCTTCAAAATCTTCCTAAAGGCGGAGCCAATGCAACTGTCGAAGCTAAGGAGAAGTTTTGAAGAAGCTACGAAAAGCGAACGCTGAGATGAAGGATGCTGATTTTATCTCGTACGATCCTGATCAGGGAATCTGGAAATTTCGAGTTCATCACTTCAGTCGTTACCGACTCGTTGATGATGACTCCGATGATGAAGATGAACAGCCGGCTGCAGCTGGTGCAAACGTGACTTTGGCATCGCCGACCATGCCAGCGCCGACTACCGCGGTGGTGGATTTTGACGCAGGGGGCGCGGAGGCGCTCCCCGGTTTGGAGAAGCATGTGAGCCCCACCAGGTTTGTAGTTCCGCGCGATGACGATGATGACACGGACGTGGAAATGATGGCTGAAGACGACGTCCTGCTTGTCAGTGATTCGGCACCAACGGACTCTGTGTCTAATGCGGCGGAGGAGGCATACAAATCCATGTTTTTGTCTCCACGTGCCGAATCAGGATCGCCAGCTTTGGTTGAAATGGACACAGACGAGGACGATGTTTTTGAGGACGAAGGAAAGGAGGGGATTCCGCTTTCCCTTTCGTTGGTAGATCCTCCGTCAGAGATTGATATGATGATTGGTCAGCGCCGAAATGGTATCTGTTCGAGGATCATGGCCGTGGAAGGCCTATCAAAATCGAGTGTTGACATGGGAATTCGAATGGGTCGAAGTTTCCGAATTGGGTGGAGACCTGACGGGTCTTTCCTTCACCTGAATTCCGGGACTGTGCTTGTGCGAGACCGGCCACTGTTTGCGAAGATGACGCTACTAAAACGGCAGTGCTTCTCCTCGATGTGCATTCGAAACATGCGAAGTCGAAGGTTGACATCGGCTTCACTTTGGACGATCTGACGACCGTCGAACTTGGTAAGGCGATCGAGGAAATGGTTGTTACGATCCGTGCACGCGTTGACAAGTCGTACACCAACTCCGCCCTGAGTCAAGCGTTAGCCCTCGTTTTGTGCCTGTTGAAGACAAACCAGGAAGCTCCGCGAAAAAATCACAACACAATGGCTGGTATCGATTCCCTGTCAATGTCAATTGGTAACGTGCAAACTATGGAAGCTTTTCGCCGGTGGCTGAATGGTGTCTGTGCCGCGACGGCCAAAGCAGGGATTTCGAGGCCAAACAAATTGGTGACGCGCCTGGCGCCATTTTGCGGCTTTGTCGTCGGGAGATATTGCTGCAGCGGCCTCGATAGCGACGGACAAAGGGTATTTGCAACTTGCGGCAATGATTGTCGCAGGTGCCAGCTCGTCCGACTTAATCCGTTCCCAGGTCCAACAATGGTACCAGACTGGAGCATCCGCAAAAATCGACCCGACTTTGTTGAGAATTTACATGCTTTGGGAGGCGATTTTCCCTTGAAGCACTATCGAAATGGCGATACCTCCTGTGATTGGATGATGAGACTTGGCTTGCTGCTGACCTACGGGACAAAGGACGACAGTGGTTCCTACGATTTTGCGTCGCTGATAGAAAAATATGACCATGCTGTTGCAGCCGGCCTTGCTCCTGCACCAAAGCCACTTCACTGTCAACAGTTGTCGGAGCGTTCAGGCGCTAAGAGTCTTCTGTACGGAATTATTCGCATGGCGAATGCCATTGCCCAAGGCCTGGAATCGCAGGTATCATTGGGGACATTGTTGAACCCTCAAGCCACACGCCTTCCAAGCATGACCTTGCTGGCACTTTCCAGTTAGCAGCGTGTTGTCATCTCTGAACTGTTGCTTGCCTCTCACTGAAATGGAGCAAGCTCGGTTGCTAAGTGGCTATGCTTCACAACTTATATGTTCGGAAAATGGGATTGCGCTGTTTATGCTTTGCTCTCGTCCGTCGGGCCGACGTCACAGCGTCAGTGGCGTCTGAAACAAGCGAAGGAAATAGTTCTGCAGCATTATTGGCCAGAAGAAAAGTCCTCCCAGCGCTTCTTAACTCAGAAGGTCAGCCTACCCAACGCCTGGCTCGAGGAGGCGTTGGCCGATCGATTCGCAAGTATTGGTGACTTATTCGCGTACGTAAGCCACCTCAAAGAAGTCTCGAATGTCGAGGCCAGGTTGGCCCTTGAAGAATCGTTGGTCCCGACTCTTTTGTTTCAAAATTCTCGTGCTACGATGGAGTCACTGGAAATTCTCAAAGCCCTTTCGCCTCCGGACGAATCACTGACCGCGACTGTTGTGCAGTTTTGAGTTGTCGTTTGCAATTAAAGATATTGAAATGCAACCCCTCGCAGACCGGTTGTCCTACATCGCAAGACTTCACGCTCAAGCTGACGCTATCGAAAGGTTTTGTTCGTCACAAGGCTGCCATTGCGAACACGGCCAACCGGACTGCGCCGAGATGGCCAGGGTAGAAGTTCCCATGTCATGCTTTCTGGCGGAAAGCTTGTCAGGATTTCATTTTAAAGCTCCAGCTCGAGCCTTGGAATCTGGTAGCTCAATTTGGGACGAGAGCATTGCTGGCGCCGTTCCGATGAAACTGGCGTCGCAGCTTGTTGCTAACAGTGATGTCGATGTGAAATCGAACGCATTGAAGGGGTATACCTAATAATAATCACGAATACTAGTATAGATTGATGGATTCCGCGAGTTCTTGTTTCGAGTGCAAACTCAAGTTGATTCAGGCCTAATCTGTTGAACGGTTACTTCCTGTGTACCATTCTCGAGCCCAATTGGGGTAAGGTTTCCGTAGTTTGTAGTTCAGGAAGAGCTCCTCCCCTTGATCTATGTGTGCTTTGGTTACAAATACTGCCCCACTAACGGTATGAGGATATTGCTGAACCAGGTCATCAGATTTTGGAAATCGAACGATGTGATGTCCGTCAGAGTACCACGGTGTTCCATCTTGCCTCCTTTCGTTCGGCAAGTCGTGCAGAATGGTATCGACCAACGAGTCACCGACTACGTCGCTCCAAACGAACGATATGAAGTCAACATTTGCCGCATTTGCAGAATGGTTGATGAGATGTCCGCATGCCGATGGATTTTCGTCGAGCGGTCGGCCCCTCGCACTCGTCAAGCACGCATCGAGAAGCCACCGACTGGCAGATTGAGAATGTAGGCGTTGTCCTCCACACGAATTCCCGCTGGTGAGATTTTGTTGGCCAAGTACAGTTCCGAGGTGGGAATGACAGAGTCATCAAAGGCATTTGCAAGAAATGTGGAAGTGGTGGAGAGTAAATTCAGGATAGAGAGCAACTAGTTGGTCTTTCGGAATCGTCGTCGTGGCAAAGACTCCCCGGCCAGCTATGGTACTTGGTCCCTCCTTAACGAACGGAGCATGATCTTTGACAAGAAGATTGCGAACCTTGAGTAGTATCGAGCTGCTCGACATGTTCATGCCATGGTTGAGAACATATTATGATGTTACTATTATAACTCCATGGACTCCATTGTAAGCACACTGAAAGACAGGTGCTTGTTGACTTTAATTACTGGGAATACCCATGGGCTAATTCAGGGTCGAACGTGCACTGTCGGTAATTGTAGTACAGTAGGTGCGGCACGCTGCGCGCGGTATACAGTAGAAGTACTGGCACTGCGCCAATCGCCAACTACAATGGAATCATGAATCATGACATCATGACTCGTGACTCATTATCATCAGATGGAGCACTTGCCGCTTCTTGAATTATTTGACCGCAGTGCAGAATGCAGTTCGAATTTCGGAATGTCTCACTCTGTTTTTTTCCTCATGATTTGAAAACAACTGCTCGATCACCGGCAAGCCGCCCTATACAACGCTTTCAGTTTCGCTCGAGTCTTTGCAGTAGTCGACATCCGACACAGTGGGGGACACAGTCGCAAGTCAGTGTACGACTCGAGTTCCTGTGAACCGACCCTGCCACCGGAAGTCAGTCAATTGTTGTACATTGCGCCCGGAAAGATTTGAGTTGGAAACGTACCGCGGGCCTACGCTGTCTCCTCAACAGCCACAACATGAGATCTGCCTTTGAAATCCCTTGGGGAGATGGCATGGAACGTATCAGCCCTCGGTTTCTTGATACTCAAGGAACGAATTCAACGAACGACGATGAGGTCCAAGAGAATGTCACTCATATCCTTCAAGATTCGATGCGCATTTATGGTTCCATCTTTATCTGTGGTTTTGTTGTTTATTGCTACGTCCGCAAACGCATTCCACGAACCTTTGCGGTTCGGCAGTGGATACCGGAACACAAAACACCGTTGGCTCAAGATCAATTTGGATACATCAGTTGGATCTGGAAGGTGTACTCGTTTAGCGAACGAGTTGCTCAAACGATCGGTTTGGATGCCTTGTGTTTTTAAGAGTGCTGAATATGGGCTTTCGGTTATCATGTTTCGGATGTGTTATCAGTATCATTCTCATTCCAGTATACGCAACATCTGATAGGAGTCAAGATTATGCGTATTATGAAGAGGATCCAGCCAGGACACAACCATCAGAATACTTCCGTCAGGATCTCCTCGATTTGCCGCAACAATCCTGGCAGCCTATTTTTTCTTTGGATATACAATGTATAGTATACAGAAGGACTTTCGTTGGTTCATTGAAAAGCGACATGCGTGGTTGCAGCGGTTCAATGCACGCAACTACACAATTTTGATCCGTAACATTCCTGAAGTTCTTCGGTCAGACGAACTCTTGAAGGAGCACTTTCAACGATTGTGCGGGATTGACCGCGGTGAGAAGGCTGCACTACGCCTTTGCCATGTTCTGGGTTGATTTTCTTATTTCTCACGATTTCCTTATTGCACAGTCCTAGAAGCGAATGTGTGTCTGCATATCTCCGCTTGAAGCTCATGGTGAAGAAGCGGGCCAAGTGCATTCTCCGTCTAGAACATGCGTTGGCAGTGCTCGCGATACACGGTAAGCGACCCAAGCATTGCTGGTCAGGAAAGCTGCTAGCTGCTCAGTTCGAAGCACGAATGAGCGATTCGAGGTGGACGCCATTGATCACTTCACGGACCTTCTCAAGGCTCTCAATGAGAAAATTGACGAGCAAATTACCATGATTGAGGATGCAACATTCCGGGCTTGTTGAGTCCAGTCATTCAAAAGGTGATGCGTTGCCATCAGATTCCTTTCGTGAATGCCAAGGAATATCGGTGAGTGATGAAAACTTGAATGGTGACGACAAAACGGTTTCTTTTGTTGCCACAGACAGATCCACGCAGGCAATGGAGGCAGATGAGAGTCTTCCAAGTGCGACGGCTTCAGCCATATCAACAGCAAAGAATGCATTCGCCAACGCTATGCTTGCATCCGCTCTAGCGTCAGTACGGTGTCGACGCTTTCCGGTGCTGGTAGCGCAATCAAAGAAAGCAATCAAGAAGTCGAATAAGCGACTTAAGCAAGCTCTATCGAGTGTGAGTGCGACCGTCGACATGATTTCTTCAGCAATTCTTTCGGAGGAGGATGGCACGGCTGATGATGCTGGTTTTGTAACTTTTACCAGCTTGGTCGCAACGCACTGTGCCCTCAAATGCTTCAGCATTCGGAGCCCCTGATTCTCGACGCAGTGGCTGCTCCTGATGAACCACGTCATGTATTCTGGTGCAATGTTGGAAAAGACAAGGAAGTCTTGAAGACTGGTCGCCTACTTTCTTGTGCCGCGACTGTTTCCATTTGTATTTTCTGGACCTTCGTTGTTACTTTCATTGTTAACTTACAGGATGTGTTACGGGTTCCTTAGTGATGATGATGCTCCGCCAGCCTGGCTTCAGCAGATCCTCGCATTGCTCTCTCCATTGCTCTTGCTGATTTTCAACACTGGTCTGTTGCCAGTCATCCTGAAGGCCGTTAGTCGACTGGAATGCCCGGCATCCGGTTCGTTGCTCGAAGCATCTTCATTTTGGAAGATGGCAACGTTTACCATCGTCCAGACCTTCTTGTAAGTTGTGACCTGCTCGTGACGATCCAAGTGTCCGTTGGAAGATTATCTAACTAGCCCTTGAAAGTGTCACTCTCCTATCAGGGTCCATTATCGATGCACTCCCTGGGGCTTTCATGAGTCCCATCGAGTTTATCAAGCTCGTCGCAGAAGCTCTTCCGAAACAAAGCGGCTACTTCACACAAATCATCATTGTGTCAACATGTGTTGGCCCACTTCTTGAGTTGTTTCGCGTTACGGCACTTGTACAATCAGTGGCCCGTGCCAATCTGGGGCGCCGATTGACGGAGAAGGAACGGAACATCACACGGGGATGTCTTCGGCCACTTTCAGGGGTCGACAAGATTTACTTCTCGAGGCTGCAGGCCCGCTTTCCACTATATTTCTTGATCCTATTTGTATACACGGTGATCACGCCCATTGTGAATTGGTTTTGCTTGGCGTTATTCTTGGTGGTTGGTAGCGTATACCGCTACCAGTTTGTCTTCAATTATCCCAACACTCCAGATTCTGGGGGCACGATTTGGCTTTACGGTGTCAGAGTCCTTTTGGCCTGCCTTGTGATTGCTGAGCTGATGCTCATTGGATTAATGAGTGTAGAGGGGGAACGCACCTGCGCATACTTGACGATTCCTCTGTTCGTCGTAACTTGCGTTTTCATCAACAGTCTTGACCAGTTTTTCAAGGTGGCGAAATCTTTGCCGGTTCACCTTTGTTTGGATCAAGATTTGGCCAACTCTACTAACCAAGTCACCTTTGACGAATTCCGAAATAAGTACAAGGATCCAGCACTTACGGAGCGCTACTTGGATGCCGACTGGAATTCAGGAATGCCCTGCTCGAGTCAAGCGGCCATTGCATTCGCGACTGACAATGAAAAGGGAGAAGAGCAAGTGGATGAGAATTCCGACACTGCCGCGATTGAAGAACAAAAGCTGCTAGTGGAGGGAAACAAAGACCACAATGAAGGCGCCTGCTAGTAGGTCAATGCGGTTAAGGTTTTTTCCTTCGAAATGCATCAAATTAAGTAATTTACTCTACGGTGTCGGCCACATGGACATGTCCTATCCGCTGTGCTATGCTTTGTGCCTCGCATAGCAGATGGCAGCTCTATCGTAGGTTATGGAGAGAACGGAGTGGGGACATCTACCGGTAGTTTTCTTATGAACTTGTGAATCTGTGATTCAGGGTCATGCCTGCAGGAGTGACCGGATGATTATTGAGCCTGGATTAAATGTGCGTTTCCGTAGGAGGAACGGTACCAGGGTCGTACAGTACGTACTCAGTACGCATTATCTAATGTGTAGTGTACATACAGTACCACATGTAGTCCCGGTATACGTACTATGATAGGGATGACATTCCCCCGCCCCCTTGCGTACAAGATAGTATGCATAGTACTGGAGTATATCCGTACGAGACATAAGTCGCAGAGCATGAAAAAGCTCCCTCGCATGCACATGACCCTATAGATTTTATTATATGTATGCATATGGATACGCAATACTGAAGTATAGTAAAGAGTCACTTATTGCCCTAACTTCCGTTTATCTCTAGACTGTCGTACTGAACGGGAAACGCGCTTCTTGGGCGAGAATGGGCCGTCGTGCCAGGCCGCATTCGGATTTTTGGTTGAGCAAAAACCTTCGTTTCGAAATCGAGGGGCCCACGTCTCGCCAGACGACCATGATGCCCAACGACGGCAGTCCTTGGGCTAATGATGTTGAGTTCATCATCCCCCGCTTCCTGCAGCAGAATGAATCATCCGATGATGAAGCTATTGTGTCGGCTGATGGAAATACAACGCATATTCTGAGAAACTCGTTGCTTATATTTGGCTCGTTGTTCGCCGGTGGTTTCATTATTTATTGCTTCCTACGCAAACGCATTCCACGAACATTTGCGGTTCGTCAGTGGATACCAAAAATCGAGACGCCGCTGGCTCAAGATCAATTTGGATACATCAGTTGGATCTGGAAGGTGTACTCGTTTAGCGAAGAACAGTTGCTCGAAACGATCGGTTTTGACGCCTTGTGTTTTTAAGAGTGCTGAACATGGGCTTCCGGCTGTCATGTATCGGTGTACTCAACAGTATTTGGTTGTTTCCAGTGTACACAACTATATCTAACGCTGAAGCCGATGATCCAGTGAAGGGCTCGACCATCAACATTCTCCCGGATGGATCTCCTCGATTTGCTGCTACTGTTGTGGCAGCATACATTTTCTTTGGATATACGATGTATAGCATACAGAAGGACTTTCTTTGGTTTATTAAGAAGCGACATGCTTGGTTGAAGCGATTCAATGTACGCAACTACACAATTTTGATTCGTAATATTCCGGAAGAGCTTCGGTCAGATGGACTTTTGAAGGAGCATTACCAGGGATTGTACGGCCGCAATCGGGGTGAGAAATCATGAACATGACTGTGTGCTTGACACGATTCTATATCTATGTTTCTAAATTCTCCTTTTTCATGTATCAGTTCTTCAAGCTCATGTTTGTCTGCACATCTCCCATTTGCTGAGTCTGCAGAAAAAGCGAAAAGTCTGCATTCGTAATTTGGAGCATGCTTACGCCGAGTTGAAAGTACACGGAAAGCGTCCAAGCAAGGTAATTACTTCGCAAGACAAGGAAAAGTTAGTTGACGACACTGGAGGAACCGCAAAGGGACGACGATCCAAGGTCGATGCCATTGATCTGTATGAAGATGAACTTACGGACCTTAACGAACAAATCGACAAACAAATCAAACTGATCGAGAAGAAATCTCGCCCCAAGCTCACGCCTTCTAAAGGAAAAAGTGCCGGCATGACGGATTCGTCGGTTGGATCCAGGAGAAGCTCGAAAGATGGACTCGAGCAAGGTGACGAAGAAAACGATTATACGCGGCATGGTGGATTGGTTAACGGTGTTGAAACCTTAGATCAAAACGAGTCGCTTCCCCCGGGGAGTGTAGAGCAAAATGGAGAAGGTAAGAGGGTCGCCTTCGTTCCTGGTACCAAGGAGGCGAGCCCCAACAACATCGTCCGGCGTTTAGCGTCAAAGTCAACATCGACGTTGCAAGCTGCCGGAAGCGTCATGAAAAGGAAAGCCGTCAGATTGACCACCAAGCGATTCAAGCAAGCCAAAGGAACTGTGAATACAGCCACAGAAGCCGTAACCTCAGTGTTACTCAACGAAGCGGATGGGACAGCCGACGATGCTGGCTTTGTTACATTTACCAGTCTGGTGGCAACACACTGCGCACTTCAAATGAGTCAGCACCATGAACCCTTTGTGCTTGAAACTATGGCTGCTCCCGATGAGCCAAATCATATCTTCTGGGGTAACGTGGGAAAAAACAAGGAGGTGCTGCAGACTGGATATCTAATGTCGACTGTCGTCACCATTGCAATTTGTCTTTTCTGGACCTTCATTGTTTCGTTCATTGTCAACCTAACAAATGTGGATTATCTCAACACTACTTTTCCACGTTTTGACGAAATATTGACGGAGAATCCCTGGGTCGGAGAGGTACTAGCGATTCTCTCGCCTATGCTGTTGCTGATCTTTAATTCTGGTCTCCTGCCGATCGTCCTGAAGGCAGTCAGTCGTCTGGAGTGTCCTGCATCCGATTCATTGCTGGAAGCATCCGCATTCTGGAAAATGGCGACATTCACTATCATCCAGACATTTTTGTAAGTTTCGCTATATCTTAATGCCCTTTGGTCTCTCTGTTGTCCTCTCACGCATGTCCTCCAGTGTGTCCCTCGTATCCGGATCGATCCTTCAACATATCGAGGCATTTCTCAACAATCCCACTGAGATTATCGGCCTTCTGGCCACAGCTTTGCCAGGACGAAGTGGCTACTTCATGCAGCTATTGATTGTGTCGACTTGCGTTGGTACTCTTGTGGAACTATTTCGCGTCATACCATTGTTGCAATCTGTATTTCGAGCCAACTTAGGGCGACGATTGACAGTCAAGGAGAGGAACCGAGCCGTTGGACTGCTTCGCCCCCTTTCAAGTGTGGACAAGATTTACTTTTCACGACTGCAGTCTCGTTACCTCTTGTATTTCATGATCATGTTCGTCTATACGACAATAAGTCCGCTTGTGAATTGGTTCTGTTTGGTTCTATTCTTATTCTGCGGCAGTGTTTACCGCTACCAATTCGTGTTCAACTATCCAAATACGCCAGATTCTGGAGGGACAGTGTGGCTCTACTTTATGAGGGTCATATTGATCTGCATCATAATCGCCCAAGTGACGATTTTCGGATTTCTGTCTCTGAAGGAGTCAGATATTGGAGCGATATTCATGGTTGTCTTGATCGGTATTACATTCATCTTCAGTATTTACCTTCACCAAAGTCATTTCAAAATTGGGATGTACCTGCCGGCCAAAGCTTGCCTGAGTCAAGACATGGCAAACGAAGATGATGACGTCGAATACGATGAATTCGAAGACATGTACAAGAGCCCAGCGTTGATGGCACGTTACCTTGACGCCGACAGAAACGTGGTCTTGCACAGCACTTCTCGATCATTGTCGAATAATACTAGTGACGAGGACGTGGCGCGAGAGGCAGATGGATTTGATGGATTCGAGGTCGAAGACCGGGATGCAGCATCAGAGAGGCCACGTGCGTCGGACGACATGGAGAATGGCGGACCGGATGACAACGGCAAAAGTGAGAACGAAGAGAAAGAGAACTTTCTGCGTTACGTTGCTCGAGTGTTGGCGATCAAATGAATTTGATCTTCAAACCTGGGAATCAACGATTTCTATTTAGTTTTGATTACTGACCTTATTTAGCAACTATTACATGCTACTATAAAAAGTGACTTGCGATTACGGTTCCAGTTCCTCGATAAGTCACCCGAATGGGTTGAAGTCAATCCGGAATCCACGACCTGGACATGATCTCTTTGTTGAATAAACGTGGCCAGAATGTCGCAAAATGACTCGTATGGATCTGTGTCTCCAAGGAAAGAAAGGTCAATTGCGCGACCGGTTGCTGTATGAGTGCAGCGCTTCGTTCGCTGCATTCATCACGATGATGTCCCAACTTGCCGCAATTCCAACATGGACGCTGTGCCAAGGCGGTCGCGACTGCGGTATTCCAGTCATTCGCGTCGGCGTAGTGGTACTGCTGAGGGCACTCGCGTACATGATGCGCTCCCTGACAGACGTAACAACAACCATTGGTGGTGGTGGGTCGTCGTTGTCGTGCCGCATTGCGATATTGTTGCATCTGTAATCGCACGTTACGTTGCATCGGGGGCTCATATTGACCAATCTTTAGCAATGCCGTGCGGCGGGGTAAGCAACATGGTGCGAGGCAGAGATAGGGAACGATCTCTGGTCCGAGCTGGTTGGCCAAACCAATCAATGACGGGGCAAGATTCTTGCATAGGTGGATGCCGGTTAGCGCAATCGTTTGATTGTATGATTGTAACTTGGGTAGAATTGTGGAGTCGTAATCGTGTAAGTTACTTCCTGCCCATATCTCCATTGTAGGCTTAGTGTATTGGCCTACCCGAATCGCACCTTGATCTTGATTCGCGGCTATAACATGCCGCCAGTCGATGTTGAGGTCCTTGTCCAGAAGAATTATTCTCGATAATCCTGCAAGATCACGATGCCTGATCGCAACGTAGCTCAACAACATGCTAAAGAGACCCTTTCCGCAACAGACGTCAACGGCAATAAAAGGAGTTGTCGTATTCGGCGTCGAAGTCCACTTTCGTAGATGATGGAGTGCCACAATCGATTCCTCTACTTCATTCTGTAGATTTGCCTTGTTCAAGAGAGACCGCCAATTGTCGTCGCCTGAATGATCTCTGGACCATTCCTTCAACACCTGCACAACATCTGCGGTTGATTGACCATACTCTTGAATTGAGCGAGGATAATATGTTGTTATGCCGTCTCGTTCCAGCTTTTGAATGGTTTGATGAATTTCCCAATGTTTCCCTGCATGTTGTGTATCACCAGCATGTAATGACAAGGCTGATGATGTGCTACTCGAAAGAGCAGTGGCCAGTAAGAAGACAATGACTCTCCAATGTGCCATCATCATCGGTCCGCCAAATTGCGTTCGATCAAGCGTTTGAAATCATTTTCTTGTGATGTGAAAGAATTGTGTGAGTGTTTTTGTCCTCCGTCCATCATGCTCCCGTTGATCGCCAGACCGAATTGCATTCAAACATTCAAACTGAACCCTTATCTGTCGCTGTGAACGCCAGTACTCTGATGCGCAATATACAATCCATAGCACGAGCGATGGTTTGTGTCCTCTACTAGAAAGTTACTTCGATCATGACAACATAAACTGAAAACCAACTTTAACTTCATTGTAAGCAATAGAACCCCGTTAAACCTTCATCCATCGTTGAGTAAGTATACTACTGTAATGCGGTAAAGCTTTCCGACGACTGCGGACGACACTCCAAGTTGGAAAGAGTATTGGTCTTGTGGTGGATATCTGATCAGCCACGCGCCTTGATAATCCCAGTAAGGAGTCACTTTCCTGGGATTTGGGAGAATATTGCGTTAGGAAGCCTTCTAGTCCAAAGCACAACCTTCTCGAATCGCTCAAAAAACCGAGTACTGGACTATCCAAATAGCGTTCTACCACTCCGTTTCACGATAGTCCTTGAGGAATTTACCGTAAACCTTCTCCCCCTCGCGACCGGCTTCAATTCCACTAAACACCGGGTCCAAAATTCTAGCAGCAGCATCAATTTCATCAATTGGTGTCTGAAACAGGTTGGTCTTGGCGATCTTACTCGCCTTTTCGAGTGGATTCTCATCATTGATCCATCCCGTATCGACAGAATTCATGTAGATACGATGCTGCTTGGCCAGATCATCCGCCGACGTTCGGGTCATCATGTTGAGAGCTGCCTTGGCCATGTTGGTGTGTGGATGATTTGGCATCTTGTACCGATAGAATTTACCCTCCATGGCACTAACGTTAATAATGAAGCGATCGGGCCGTGAATCGTCGTTCGGGGTAGTCATCAATGGCTTGAGGCGTGAGTTGAGGACAAAGGGGGCGATGGCATTGATGAACATGCACTCCATAATCTCTGGAGTGCTGACCTCTTCCATCTTGAGCAACCAAGAGTTCGTGTGTCGCAAATCGAGTTGTTGACCATTAATATCCGAGACTCCAGGAGGTAGAATGTCATCCGAGACTCCAGCATCTTCCGGTAAGATAATCATTTGGCTCATGGCCGAAGAATGGGATATACCAGTCGAATGGAATGGAGCTTGCACCGATGGTTCCGACACGGTTTCGACTACCATGGCAGCGGAGATTGTATCGGAAGCAGGTTGACTGGTAGTTGATTCGCTTGCTTCCGTTTCCAACAAGGAATGCTCTTGTTGGTACTCTATGCTCTTATTCGCTGGCATTTTCGTGTGCTCGATGACCAACTTTCGTCGTATATCTTCAAACTCGGCACACCCCACCAATAGCTGCTTGTGCACGTCCCCTGCGGCACTCCACAAACTCTGTTCTTTCTCCAGCATGGGGAGATAATATCCTGTAGGTCGACGGACCGTCTGACATGCGTTATTGATAATGATATCAATTCCACCGGCATACTTGATTTTCAGAAATCGCGTAAACGCCTCAATTCCCGTAACATCCCGCAAATCCAATCCATAAACTTGCAATCGATCTTTAAAGTCTTCAAAATCGTCTTCTTGTTGGTACATGGCGGCTGCCGCATTCGGAAATCGTGTTGTGGCCACAACTGTCGCCCCGGCACGCAGGAGTTTCAAGCACACTTGGTATCCAATCTTGACACGGGCTCCCGTCACGACGGCGACCTTATTCGTCATGATCGTGTCCTTGTCCATATCATTGACTCGAACTGTCTGATGACGTTTCTGCCAATTAAAAGGTGCACAGGTGGGACAAAGTTGGTCGTAAAAGTGGTGCAAGTCGCGGTATCTGACTTTGCATACGTAGCACGAGCGAAGTTTGGGGAGTTTGATTTCGGCATCGTCGCCATCGTCGTTGCCGTTGTTGACGTTGTTTTCGTTATCATTTTCTAGCAAACGTGGGACTGATTCGACGTGACCATCCGGAACCAAGTATGCCATGAGTCGTGCATGTTCTTCTTCCTTGGCATCCTCCTTGAGCTGTTGCAAACGTTCCACTCTACCCTTACGAAGTGCCGTCTCTGCAATGTATTTCTTTTGTTGTTGCGATTCTGCCATTTTCTGGCGTTTCAAGGAACGCTCTTCCTTTCGATGTTCGTAATGAATTTCTTCGGACTTTCCATTAAACATGGTTTTCTTGTGCAGTTCCAAACACTGTGCGAGAGCTTTCCGAAAGGCACGAAGATTGGGTTGTTTGTAGGCCTCAAGCCCTTCATCCACTTCGTCATCATCTGCCTTGCGTTTTTTCTTGTTCTTCTTATGGTTCAACGATGCGACACTGTTGAGAACACGAATGGCAGTTGTCAGGTCGTATTCTGTAATGTTATCAGGTAGTTGTGGAACAAGGGGCGAGTGCGACGGATTGGATTTGTCGTGACCACTGTTTGGAGCCTCATGGCTTCCTTCACTTGTGATCACATTCTCATAATCCTCTATTCTTTCATCGTCATTCAGAGTCATAGTAAGGCGACAGGTGCAACTTCAACAAACTTTGGGAGCGTTTGGCGGAAAGCTGTGATCGGTTCAATGACAATCCGACAGGGCCATCGGACAAGACAGATGAACAATGTCATCACGGACTTCGATCAAATGAATTTAATTGGACTTGGTCGACCCGCCAAACATTCCAGCGGTCGAAGGCCAGACGTTGTCTGGTTCTACAGTACAGTCTACATTACGTTATGATTCAAGATTCAACAGTCCACTGAGCAACAGTAGAAGGCAACGATAGTGCTCTAGAAGACAGTAGACGTAGACAGGAGGATCTTTCATTTATAACCATGTCGCATGTATGCTATACGAATACTCGTTCGAAGTCTCCATCAATGAGGAGAAAGGATACTGTAGTACACTTCTTGAAGGACTCCGGCAATGGCATTAACAAGTGAACAAGCCTTTTATCAAAGGGAAAGCCGCATGGAATTCCCAGCCATAGCATTCGTGCAATCATCGCGAGGGTTGTCCGTCCCACTTAGTGTCGTAACGCCATTCATCGACGCCGATTTCCCTTTCCTTATGTGCTCTTCCGGAATCATCCGGTAGAACTTTGAACATTACACTAAAAAAGACGTCCCAATCATTGAGTGGTTATGGCTCGTGCAAAATCTTCGTGGTCCATCATTTTGGATGTGTTCTCACGATTTTTGAATTGTGATATCGTGATGAACAGTCGACGGCGCCCGTCCAAAATCAGGAGGCAAATTGTCAAGTTGTGCATGATGGACAGCAATGATATGAATCATGGCCATGTGATGGATCGCGTGATGGGCACAAAATCCCAATTCTCGTTCCATCGTTGACGGCAATCCGTATTCGATGCCGTCACTAGAAAGCATGAAATTCGCTTGGACGAGATGAGCATGTAATGAATTGTCACTTGTTTTTGTAGTCAAAGGCAGCTGTTGTGGATTTTGTGGGTCACTCACGAGCGTTGGTTCGGAGTCGAGATGGCGGTGTGACTGGAGCATGTCGGTCAAATGTAGAACTCGTTTCCGAGCTTCTTCCATGTCATGCTCGAGAGTCCCACCTCGGACTCGCAAATCGTAATGCAGTTGAGGAATTGCGTCCGAGGTAAAGGAATGCGTCGTTGCCACCAGAGCTGCCAATTCCATGTGATCCATGGAGTGTCTCACATGCTGGCCAATGGTTGCTCCGACTATCGGGCAAGTTGATTTGTATAGTTCCAATGCTGTGGTATGACCATGCTTGGAGACAAGGGCTTCCATGAGACCCAGCTTTTGTGAAAGAATGGAGACATTCAGATCACACAGAGAACGAAGAGAAGCACGAGCAATCGTCATGTTGGGCAGAACTGTGAACACGGGGAAAGTTCGGATAGTGACTGGTTACCGGACAATGGAGACTTGACAAAAACCAAAATGCGAAGGCAAGTCGAAAGTTGGTGCGGTCAGAGTGTATCGTGTCAGTCAAGCCTTGGTGATAAATCGTGCATCGTGATGAAGCATTATGCATACTACCGTCGTAGCCGTACAGTAGCAATGCTTCGATAGGAGTCAGAAGTGGATCTACGGTAGACAGTATGACGAAGGACAGTCCACTGGAGCACAGTGTACGGTGAATACCATAACCAGTACGTTACGACAGTATCCACAAAGACTACATACTACAGTACTTGTAGCTGTACACTCCAGAAGACAAATGTCATAAGGTGGACCAGACGACCCTCACGACCATGGTGTCTCGCAAATACCTTCGCTCGGCCCCTCATCCTTCGCAATGGGATGCCAAGGCCGCTGCTCTATTGAAAAGTTTGGGAGGAAGTACAGCTCGACGCAAGCAGATTATTGAACAAACTCTCGCTGCACTGAACGAGACCATGTAAGTTTTCCACACTCTAAAAAACACAAGACTGGCTGACGATCCGAAACGATGCGAGCACGTCCCCCTCTCACTGACACGACACACAAACTCACCGTCATGCTTTCTTTCTTCTATCTTGGACATGCGAAACGAAAACAGTGGAGAAACAAAACGCACCGGACCGGGGCGAAAGAGTAATGCCGAACATGCCATCAATTTTTATGAACACGTGTTGCAACTGAACACTGAGGATGATGAAAACAAGAACGACGAAAACGACAACAACAAGAAATCCACCAAAAAGGATGACGAGAATGATGACAATGACGAGCTTTCCATGGATTCTCAAGAATTTCTCGATCAACATAATGACTTGTGTGAACTCTGCAACGAGGGTGGTGATTTGTTGTGTTGCAGTACGTGCAATCTGGTGTTTCATCTCGGATGCACACGGCCCAAATTGACCAAGGTGCCCAAAAATGATCGTTGGAGCTGCTCCTTTTGCATTGCCTCGGGTGTGACGGGACACAAACGCGAGGCGCGAACACGACGCCGCGCGGCAGCTGCCGTCCGACAAATGGCGCGACTCCGGAAAGAAATGAACCGAGGCAGTGACGATAATGAAGAGGATGACGACAATCAAGAGGATAATGAACTGGAGAAGGATGATGGTGATGGTGGGAGTACCAGTAAAGATGACGATGATAACGATTGTGGAGAGGAAGATGAAGACAATGAGGACACTGGAGGCGAAGCTGGTGATGATGAAATGGAAGAAGGTGAGCGATCATCAGGGGAGGATGCAAATGATGCTGCCAAGATCGCAGCCACGCCCGCCGACGAGGACGAAACCAACATGGACGCAGATGCCACGACCCAAAATGACGCGGATAGGAAGGCTGCAAAAAGTGAGGACTCTGTGCTCGACGGTCCTTCCCCTTCCAATAAGCGAACGCTTTCATCAGAAGGAAACGAGAGTGAAGAGCCTGCCGAATCAGGGACCCGGCGTGTCAGAAGATCACGGCGGCAGCCCATTCTTTACAACCCTCAAACTTGCCCAGCCTCGGAATGGCAGTCAGATGGAGTTTTTGAGTGGAAAAACCTGAGTCAATCGGAAAAGGGAGTCTCCGAAAGTGTAGAAGGATCGGATGCCGACGAGAAGGACGGCACCAACAGAAAGATGGAAGCGACGGAAGAAGGCAGCATCAAGGAAACTCCTCGAAAGAGAAAAAATGACGGCACCGCGGAGGATGACGATGCAGGACCGATTTGGTGCACATTCTGTAACGACGACCCATCCATTCCAGTGTGTTGCTTTTGTGCATGCCGCGTTTGTTTCGGAAAGCACGACGGGGTAAGCGCTTTTTATCGCAGCTCGAGTCTGTCATAATCGACTTTATCTTACCTTGCGTCATTCTTTCCAGGCGAAGGTGCTACTCTGTGATCAATGTGACGACGAGTATCACATGACTTGTCTGAAGCCCCCTCTCAACAATGTACCCAAGACTCGCACGTGGTTCTGTCCGACCTGCCGCTCGAAAGACACAACTGCGACGCCAGCGGCGACGAGGGGTAAAGGTGAGCCTATTAGGCCTTCCAGAGTTGTTTCGTCACAGCGCGGGTCGCCGAGCAAGTCTCCCGAGAAACGTCGGGGACCTGGTCGCCCTCCCAACAATGATCGTCCCAAAGCCAAGATAACGCCACCGGAAAAGAGGCCAGTTGGAAGGCCACCAACACCCCGAACTGAACCTTCGCCCGAGAAGCGAAAAGGGCCTGGTCGACCTCCTGCGCCCAGTCGTGTGGCTAAGGTTGATTCTGCCAAAGGAGTTGCTGCAACCAAGTCGCCTCCATCTGCCGACGTCAAACGCAGCGGCCCAGGTCGACCGCCTGGTCGTGGTACGAGTGCATCCCGTCCCGATAGCTCTCGTGGACCAGGAAGACCGAAGAAAAGTCTATCGCCAACCAAAGTCGAGGATGTTGCATCGTCGCGACGAGGTCGTCCGACGAAGCGACCACGTTCACCAACTGACGCAACATCGAGACCCGCTACCCGAATCAAAACAGAGAATGTGGAAACAAAGGACGATGAAGCCGTCGACGACAAGGACATGGAGGAAAGTGACGACGTTTCTCCGTCCCCGGCGCGTCTGATACAAAGGAGTAGAAGTGGAAGAATGGTGAGACAGAGTAAGTTCCACGATGAGATTGATGAAGGCGAGCAACATTTGAAGGCTGCCAAAGCACAAAGTTTGTTGATGAGCTCGATGTCTTCCACGAAGTCATCGATCGTTGAGCCGGTGACAACGGAAACGGCAATCATATCGGAAGCTGATGTCCCCATGGAGTTTGATCAGGGCGCTGCAGATCCCAGGCCAGAATTGATACCGCCACAGATATCGTCGAATGTAACACCTCTCGAGCAAGCTACTGTGCCTGTCGATTTACCAGGTGTAGATATTGATGCAACTCCTCTTCCTACAATTGTTCCACCTGAAAAGGCGAAGGGCGTCGAAGCGAGTCCCGTTGAAACGCAACCTGCTCCTCCAGTGCTCCCTGTTGTGCAGGAATTAAAGGAGCCGGCGGTAAAAAGTGCACAACCAAATCAAACTGTGGCGTCAGTTCTGGCAAAGGCAGACACCACTCCTGTTTCCTCGGCTGCTAATCCCGTCATAACTGCGCCACCGGTGCCGCAGCCCGAGGATGAACCACCCAAACCATCAAGAGTGCCACGTCGTAAGCCTGGCGCGCGAGAATGCATGCAAATCTCGAGAAAGTTCGGTGCACAAGTTATCCCAAATAAATACATTCAAATCCTTATGGTAAGTACTATAACTTTGGATGGTTGGTTGTCGACAGCATCACTGAACTGACGACGTGTCGTTTCCTTCCACAGGATTATTGCTCACGTGGAAAGGTTGAACATCTTATTCGAATGCGAGAGCGATTGGACGATCATTCGCGATTCTTGGAAGAACAGCTTGCTACTCTTGAGGTGCTTGTCAAAGAAAAGGGAGAAGTCGATGTTGTTGTTCCAGCCATGGATCAAGAGGAACACTTGAGGTCGATTCGGAGTAATCCTCAGCCAAGTCAAGTGATTTCTCCTCCCCCAGCCGCTACATCATCAAACACAGGTGTGTCGGCGACACCATCCTCCTCAACTACGGCCCTTGGCGTCGCTGCACTCGAGGCCGCTCCTTCCAAACCCCCCGTGGTTGTTCCTCCTCCTGACCAGAAAGCATCCGAGCCCGAGGTGAAATTAACGCCAAACGCACCTGAAGTTATGCCCTCAGCTGTGGCCCCAGCTGATGTGCCGAAACCATGAAAATCTCGTCAGGAGATGGTGCGCTTTTCACGTTTGAAAAGAAAGAGCTGTCCAAATTCTTCCCCATTGGCGACAGTCAATCGATATGATGCGTATTCTGACATGATGCACCCGCAATGCTGAGATATATCTGACCGTCCTACTAGTTTAGAGTTTTTGGCTTCGCCGATATTAATCGCACCTGGGATGGCAACGTTATTTCCTACTTGGTTCAGGAGCTTGATTGAGGGAATTATGAAGGAATGTTTCCTGTGCACTTCGTGTTAAGGATGCTGCTGATGTCTTTGCAAATGCGCCTACATAATCGCTGCAAATCTGTCGCCCATGATGAGTGCCATCGAGCGCCGTGTCGAGTACGTATTCTTTTTGAGGCAGGCAGGTCTAGAGCGTAGGTCATGGACTGCAGACTGCGCTTTGAGCGGGAGACAATTTAATTATGTGACAGGAAATGGAAGCACATCCGAGCACAAACCATCATTAATTTGAGATTTAATAGGCATCCCAAGTCCGTGGACATCGACCAGCATCACCTGCATAAGGAACACACGTGAGACCCTCTCTATACGCTTCCTGATGATGAGGTCAGATCCAGCCACTTCGCTTCTATGTGGCGGGGATTCCGATGAGCAGCAGCGCATTAAACATTATGCCATCGCTGTGCAGGTAAAATATCCCTGCTTGTTTTAGTAGAGCTTGTTTGAATACCCCTTCTTGTCGGGAAAGAGTATGTATTCCCATATAGTTCCTTCATAGATGTCGAGGATAGTAGGCTACTGGATAAGTCCAGTACCGGTGAGACAGTAAATACTGTCGTTGGCGAAGCTGAGAGAGATTCGACGTTTGGACGGAATGTCAGATTCGAGTCAGACGTGAACTCGGAATTGAACGCACGACTGAACTGGGATAAAGAATTCGAAATTAATCGATCTACGGATTTCCAAAGAGTCCAACAAACCAAGATTCCATCGGAGGACGAAAACTATGGAAAGTTAGAGGAAAACATTAAACATGTAGGAGATTGGACAGAAGTCCACTATAAAAGAACTGGGAAGAACAAGAAGGAGACACAAGGAAGGAAGAAGACAGAAGAAGGTTCTGGAGAGACAGAGAAGGGAACCTGGAAGAGGAGTTTAGTTAGAACTTAAACTCATAACTTTTACTTTACAGATTTTGTCAAGGCCTGACAACCGCAGTTATCACCCCATAACCAGAGCAAGTACTGTGGTACCGCGCTCACGATATCTGGGATTCTCAACACGTTTTATAAAACGATTGTTTTTGAGTTAAGATCTAACGACGACGACGATGGCGAGCGAAGCGACGATGAAGTCGAGTCCGCTCGAGACGATCAAGGTCATTCCCTTTGGGAAATGACAAGACGAAGGGCGGTATGGAACCGCGAGAGTTCTTCAAGAAGGCAGAAGTGTTTGCTGCGTCCAAAGGCTTTGAGAGGGGCCTGCTGGAAAAGTTGAAGCTGCCAAGCCCAGGGGCTGTGGAGTTGACAAGAGAGGAAGAACAAGCGCAGAAGTGGAACAACGATGCTCGCAATTTTTGATTATGTCATGCCAGGGCGACGCATTTGCGATTATTGAGGCCGAAGAGACGGCGAACGACATGTGGAAAGCGTTGAAAAGTCGCTACGATTCGAAGAAGACGAAAGACCTTGTGAAGGCGACTACGCAGCTGGAGAAGTGTTACATGAAGAATGACATGGAGGACCCGCACATGTGGATATTGGAGCTCGAAAGGTTGAACAGAGAGGTTGGTAAGTGTGAAAATGGAACCATGAGAAGCCAAGAACAGATGCAAGCAACAATTTTGGCACGTTTGCCAAAACGACGATACGAGGCCGTCATCACTTCGTTGAACGGCAAGATTGGGCGTGAGGTATGGACCATCAAGACTTCGTTGAGGAGATCACAGGGCACTATCAGATGTTCATTGAGCCGTTTAAGGGACGAATTCAAGAAAAGAGAGACGAAAAAGGAGGCGAACGAAATCAGAAGCATTTGGCGCTCACGACGACCGGCGGACGAAACAGCTGGAGGCAGTTTAAAGGGAAGTGTAAGTGTGGAAAACAAGGGCACAAGGCACGAGACTGCAAGAGCAATGAAGAGAAATGGAGGCAATGTCAAGAATGGCAATGGAGTGCAAAATTCGTTTTCGGGAAAATGTTACAAATGTGGCCAAGTTGGGCACCGAGCGCAGCACTGCAAAACTCAAGGAAACGACTCGGGAATGTTTGTCGGAATGGCTATTCACGAAACGAGAAACAGGGAGGAACCAATGGTACAAAACGACATCGATCTGGACAAGCTTGGAGATTCTCAACGACATCGCGAACGATAACAGGAAACGTAAACCTGATACGGAGTTGGATCGCAAGTACAAGAAATTTGCCGAGACGATTACTGCCCTCGACGTATCGGAACCGGAAGAAGAATTAATTGGTCAATACTACGATGGGATTGAAAAGAACGACGCCGAACTCGAAGAAGATCTCCGAAGGATCAAAAGCCCGTGAGTTGGGCTGATATGTGTGAAACGAGCGATGACGAAAGCAATCACGAAGACAATGACGACGATGACGAAGACGATTTCTGGAACGACGACGAAAAGACAAGAAAAAGGAATCCGACACGACTGAATACCGCATGGACACCCCGCGAGGCCTAAGTAATTGGAAGTGGGACGAAGAAGTTTTCATGGCGAATTCCAGCAAAACTAAGTTTGTTGCTGACCATGATGAAGATGGTTTTGAGAACTGGTTGATGGATTCGGGCGCCACTACTCATGTTGCCAAGACCACCAACAACATGTTTAATTTGAAGGCTACTTTGGATGGAGAGCATGTCAGAGTTGGGAGCAATGAGACCCTAAAAGCTACAGCTATTGGAGATCTATGTTTGGAGCAAAAACACTCCAATAAGCGGATGATTTTGCGAAGTGATGGTTATCCCCGACTTCGCTCGAAACCTGATCAGTGTGGGACGTTTGAATGAGAATGGGAACGAGTTTGTGAGCAGGAAAGACGAATCTGAGCTCAAGAACCCATCTGGTGACACGATGAAATTTGAAAAGGAAACAGACGGGATGACTTATCTGAAAGCGCGACGAGTTTCGTTTGAAAGAGAAGCTTTAATGCCGAAGGAATTGCGAAACGAGGCGACGAAACCATCGAGAACGAGAAGAATGAAGCCATGGACATCAATGAGGCGCATCGAAAATTTGGACATGCGACGGAAAAAGTGGTTCGGAGCTTGCTTAAAACGCTTGGTATCAAACCTACGGGAGTGGGCTGTGTGCGATGGATGTGCACGTGCGAAAGCTACGCAGAAACGAACCAATAAGATCACGACGACCGAGGCTGAAGAACGTGGCGAACGCCTATATATGGATACGAGTGGTCCATACAACGAGACGGTTGCGGGATCACGATACTGGTTCAAGATTGTCGACGACAAAACGAAGTCGTGGGACTTTTACGGCGCTAAGAAGAGTGGGATAAAGCGCACCTTCAAGAACTTCTGGACAAATTGAAGGCGGCTGGTATTGAAGTGAAGTACGTCCGATGCGACAATGCCGGAGAACACATTTCGGATTTAAAGAAGATGTGCGAAGGACAGTACAATATCAAGATGGAGTATACGGCACCGCACACACCACAGCATAACGGAGTTGTTGAACGCATGTTTGCACGAGACGCCAACAGAGCACTGGCTATGATGCTGTCTGCAGGATGGACCAAATTTCTACAAGGAAAACTGTGGGCGGAAGCGACGAAGACTGCGGCGGTACTCGGGAATACACTACCCAATACCCGCAGTACAGTACCCCAGACGAACTGTTCTACGGTACCCCGTGCACGATATACGGTAGCACAGTGGAGTATGGCCGAATTGGCTATGTTACAAACAGAGGGACAATGAGGGGAAGTTCAAGGCCACCAAAATGATCATGGTTGGCTATGCTGAGAACCATGCAAGAGATGTGTACAGGATGTACAATCCCTACAGTGGAAAATTGTTGAAACAAGAGATATTCATGCATGGGCTGACTTGACAAAGGCTGAAAATGACATCAGATTGACAATGGACGATGCCTTTGACCGTCAGATGGTCCTAGGCGAAGATCTGGAAGAGGTGGAAGCTGAATTGGCGGCAGATGAAGAGGAATTGACTCCCCAAATTCATCTCATTCCAGAGTATGATGAGGAAATCGCGACCATAACTGCATTGCAACCGGCTGAAACTCCCATGTCTTCAGCAGGGAGGATAGAGTCGATGATTGAGCGAGAGAACGAAAGAAGACGAGGTACACGACGAGAACGAAACGAAAATGGACGTGCCCCCAACATCAATTCTTTTCGATTCCGACTCCGATGACGACGAAGACGTCATCATATTGCGAAAAAGGCGACAGCGTTGAAGAGCGAATCGTGGAGTTGCCTACAGAACAAACAATCATCGAGAATGCCGAAGAAATGGTCGAGGAACAGCAAAACAGAGGACAACACCATTGGAAAGAGAATTGAAAAAACTTGGAATTGAGAGTCCAGTTGTGATCGAAAACGACGAGCCCGGGACGCGTACAAGAAGCAGAACTCGAATTGCGCATCTGGTATTTAATACCATGCTTACGTCGGACCCAGGCGAACCTAAGACATTTCGTGCAGCTGTGACCGGACCGAAGAAGCAATGGATACCGTCTGCTAAGTCCGAAATTAATAATTTCATATCACGCGACGCATGGAAGAAATTCAAGGGACAAGTTGAACGGACGAAAACGATACCTGTTAAGTGGATTTTCAAGATCAAGGAGGAACAGGACGGCACACTACGGTACAAGAGCAGAATCGTACTGAAGGGCTACGTGATGGTACCTGGTGTGGACTATACAGAGTCATTTTCACCTGTTGCAACGGATACTACGGTCAGACTCGCAATTACTATCGCGCTGTACAGGCAAGACGAAGGTTGGACGATTGAGATGATTGACATCGAAGCAGCGTTCTTAAACGCGGAACTTGAAGACGACAAGCCAGTATTTGCAGAGTGGCCGGAAGGTATTGTTGAATTGGGATATATAACGGAAGACGAATTGAGGCGTTATTGTATTATGTTGACTCGTCCGATGTATGGAGGAGTGGATGTCCCAAGACTTTTTATGAAGACACTACGTAAGTACCTGACGAAGCATGAATATGATTCAAAGTCTGGTTGATCCGTGCATGTACTACTGGAAAGACACGAAAGGGCATATGACCCTCATGGCAGTTGTGCATGTGGATGACGTAATTTTGGTTGGATCGAAGAAGGCGATTGAGGAATTCAAGACGAAGCTTAAGGAACGATTCAATATATCTGATCTCGGAAAGTTGAAGAAGCACTTAGGAGTATGGTACGATTGGAGCGTGGACGAAAACGGAAATGTCATTATCACTGCGAAGATGAACAAACTTGAAGATGAAATCGTGGAAACCTACGAGAAGATTACTGGTAAAGAAGTCAAGACCTACGACACGCCCGGATACCCGAACAAGTACCTAAGTAAAAACGAAGGACCTACGGTTAATATGACGGATTACAGGTCAATGGTTGGAAAGATCATGTATTTAACTACGAAACTGGCACCGGATTTGGCCAACGCAGCTCGAGAACTGGCACAGCACCTATCGAACCCAGGTGAGGATCACTGGAAGGCATTGGACAGAATGGTCGGTCATATCAAGTACGACCGTACGAGGGACTCACGTACAGAAGACCCAAGGAACTACGACCTATTTCTATGGTGGATTCCGACTATGCCAAGAATACGGACAATCGCAAGAGTATATCTTCGGGACTGCATACGTTAGGTGGAACGTTGGTACATTGGGAATCAAAGACCCAACACGTCGTTACACTATCGAGTACCGAAGCGGAATATATCAGTTTGGCGAGAGGTGCATGCGAGAACAAGTTTATCATGATGTTACTCGACGAAGGCATACGAAGACCGGATGAGAAACGTCATATGGGAAAAGTGTACGAGGATAATCTTGGAGCGATTTATTTGGTCAAGAATCAACATGTCGGAGCCAGAACGAAGCATATCGATGTACGTGCTCATTTTATCCGTGAACTGGAAGATAACGGTTATTTGAACGTGCAGTTTATACGATCGGAAGAGAATGCAGCGGACATATTGAACAAGAACTGTCCTGAGAAATTACATACGAAACACGCGAAGAACATACGAGATGGAACCCTGGATTGTTGGAGGGAGGATGTCGAGGATAGTAGGCTACTGGATAAGTCCAGTACCGGTGAGACAGTAAATACTGTCGTTGGCGAAGCTGAGAGAGATTCGACGTTTGGACGGAATGTCAGATTCGAGTCAGACGTGAACTCGGAATTGAACGCACGACTGAACTGGGATAAAGAATTCGAAATTAATCGATCTACGGATTTCCAAAGAGTCCAACAAACCAAGATTCCATCGGAGGACGAAAACTATGGAAAGTTGGAGGAAAACATTAAACATGTAGGAGATTGGACAGAAGTCCACTATAAAAGAACTGGGAAGAACAAGAAGGAGACACAAGGAAGGAAGAAGACAGAAGAAGGTTCTGGAGAGACAGAGAAGGGAACCTGGAAGAGGAGTTTAGTTAGAACCTAAACTCATAACTTTTACTTTACAGATTTTGTCAAGGCCTGACAACCGCAGTTATCACCCCATAACCAGAGCAAGTACTGTGGTACCGCGCTCACGATATCTGGGATTCTCAACACATAG